>CAUYON010074616.1:0-18385 GCA_963573935.1 Arctocebus calabarensis | reverse complement strand
TTCTTGGTCTCGGTGATTTGAAGAATAAATCCGCGGACCACAGATCAGTGGTAAGACAGAATTTATTTACAGAAAAGAATACAAAAAACACTAAAGCTCCTGGGAGAGAGAGAGAACTCAAGTGGGGAGAGAAAAGCTCTCTCCGTTTCTCTCCCGGTCTTTCTGCGTCTCCGCCTTCAGGCTCTTAGTCTCGGGGTATATATGGGTGCATGGGTTCCTTGGCCAGGAAATGAATGAACACAGTCCCTTCCGCCGGGGCAAGGTGAATGACTGTATCAATGAATGGACACAGTCCCTTACGCCGGCAAGGTGAATGAATGTATCAATGAATGAACACAGTCCCTTCCGCGGGGGCAAGGTGAATGAATGTATCAATGAATGAACACAGTCCCTTCAGCCGAGGCAAGGTAAATGAATGTATCAATGAATGAACACAGTTCCTTCAGCCCGGGCAAGGTGAATGAATGTATCAATGAATGAACACAGTCCCTTCCGCCGCCGGGGCAAGGTGAATGAATGTATCAATGAATGAACACAGTCCCTTCCGCCGGGGCAAGGTAAATGAATGTATCAATGAATGAACACAGTTCCTTCGCAGGGGCAAGGAGAATGAATATATCAATGAATGGACACAGTCTATTCATGGAATTGAGGCCTAGGAAATTCACACGAAATTGACCTAGGCATCGGAAATGGGGGTTCCGTATTTAGTCCTAAGTGTAAAGTGAAGGAGACACCAAGGCGCAGGTGTCTCCTCTGCAGTTGTCCGGCTTTTTGGCTATTGGAGCCTCTGGTGGGGATTGGAGGTCTCCCTACTTGCCAGCGCTGGTTCCTCAGCCGCGCTGCCGCCGCACAGACACCACCAAGTTGGAGGCGGCAGGTCTGCTAGCTCCGCTGAGCTGGCAGGGGCGCCAAATGTCCTGCATCACTCCTGCCTCAGCCTCCCGGTGTGTTAGGATTACAAGCCTGAGCCACAACACTTGGCTCACATCTATGTTTTTCGTAATTACAATTAACCCAATATGTCCTCCTTGATGTGCTCATTAATTCAAGTTTCCATAGTTAAAGCAGAGGTTCTCAAGTGGGAGTAATATAGTCCCTACCCCCACCTGAAGATAACTAGCAATTTCTGAAGACCCATTTGGTTGTCACATGGAGAGACATGATTATTCTGGCAGTTGGTGACTAGAGGTCAAAGATGTTGTTAAATATCCTACAAGTCACAGGACATGACTCTCCTACCCTCCAAAATAGAATACACTTTCTACCACCTGCTATTATAGACCTCTTCATAAATTTTTCTAATAACTCATATTTCATATTTCCACCACACAGAGTGGGTGGTGAGAAAAGAAATACATTGTCTTAGGAGTTAGGGGTAGCACACCCTGTGCATTATAGGATATTTAGCAACTGGCAGGAAGAGGACTTACTTCCTTAAGTTGTTTCACTCATTTGCAACTTCACACTCTCAGTAAGCTAATGGTCACACTATTTGTTGAGTTTTAAACATTCATTTTACCAGATGTTTTGTGAAGATTGTTCCAGGCACTATGCATGTAATAATTAACAAGCATAGACTTTGCCCATGGTCTCATGGAGCTTAAGTCTAATGGGGCAATCAGATCAAATTATGACACTAATGCACATGGAACTGCAAGCAGAGACCTTTTAAGCAATGGAATCTGATTCTGTGAGAATACTTAACAGAAGAAACTGACAACATCTATAGTTAAAGAAGGCTCCCTTGTGGAAATGAACTGGATCTTAAACTTCAGAGGTAACACCTGACGGAGGAGCTGGTGCTGAGCAGGGGCATGTGCACTGTCTTGTAGATAAACACAAAGAAAGGTGGCCCCACATGAAGTTGAAGAAAGCATAGAACGATACACCTTGTGAGCCACATCTTGAGAGCAAGGGGAAGCCATTCACAATTTTTATGCAAGATCAGGTTTATTTTAAGATAACAGAACAGTGGGATTCAAAACAGGTCACTCAACAACCCAGTGTCAACCTTGAAGAAAAACTAGTAGAAACTCCCAGTGCTCCACTGTAGTCTTTACCTATACAATAATTGATCAATAACTTCAATAAAACTATAGCTGTTCCAAACAAATAAACAGGTTACATGACCCTCAAAGGAAATTCTACTATGGCAGACAAGAAAAAGCTGAAAACTCAAAATAACCTCAACAAACCAGATCACTGATCTGAAACTAAACAGGTGCAAGTGGAAGGAATAAATGTAAAATCCTCAATTTAGTCTTTTAAATAATTAGGCTTAGAGGCTCAGTTGGAATGGCTTTGGCAGCAGTTCATATGAAAATATTTAAATATTTCAGCTTAATTTGAGTCATCCCTAAGCCATGGTTTTATAAAAGAGCTAATACAACCTCAGGTTCAAGTAATGGAAAAGAAAAAAAAAAGTAGAGCATATAGTACTAGGGTCTGAACTCCATGTCAAAAACAGGACATTTAAAACAGTGTATTTAAATAAAGACAAACTATATGTTGAAGAAAAACCTAAGAAATGATTTTACGAACTGGAAATTACATTAAAATTGTTGGATAAGTGTTGCAGATTGTACTCTCTCATGATCTCTCCATCACTTGGAAACTCAAGCAGAAGCTGTATGATTATTTTCCAAAATACTCTAGAGCCGCGGTTCTCAACCTGTGAGTCGCGACCCACAAGAACTGTATTAAAGGACCGTGGCAGTAGGAAGGTTGAGAACCGCTGCTCTAGGGGAACATCTCTCAATAGAAAGAGAGATTGAACTAAACTGATGAGTTTGGCATTTTCTTCCAATTCTAGTGATCATTAAAGTCTATGAGCAGGAACCCTGTTTGTTTTTCTCACTGTCAAATATTCTACTCAAGATAGATTTCTGACTTTAGGAGTCATGATGGGAGATAAGGCCTCCTTCCTGCTACAGAAACTGAAAAGGCCACATTTTTATGTTTACAGCCTCCCTTACACGGAGAACACAGAATTCCCAATCTAACTTCAGTCAGTAAGAGGGAGCTGCTGCGGGCTTTGAGCTAATGAGGTGACAGTGGAAAGGAGCAGGTGCTTCATCGGATCCAGAAGCAATCACCTGCCAGCAGCGTCCCAGGTGGCTCAGCCGAGGGCCCGGGTTTGGCTGTGGTCCTGGCTGCCGCCTAACCTCACTTTCTCCTGCCTGCCTTACAGTCCAGGTCCTTCAGCTTTCCCCAAGAGTCTGTTTTACCCAATATCGTTTTGATAAATGTATTTTTGGCTTAAATTATTCAGATCTGGTTTCTGTTTCTTGCAACGGCAAATCCTGACTGGTACCCTCTCTAATGTGTATTTAAAAAACTGACATAAAAATTTCCATTTCTATAAGGGACTGAAAGACAACAGATGTCAAATTCCAAGGTGAGACTCCCAATCACCAAGCTCAATTTGACACAGGCCACTTTTCTGATTTTGGGAGCCTTAAGCCAGAACAAGAGGCTAGACATAAAGATGGTAGAAGGTTTGGTGAAGATGGTGTGAAAATATTCACAGCTGAACCTCATTATAGTTGGATTTCATATTTGTAAACTTGTCTATTCATTTAAGATTTATTTATAACCTCAGCATCGATACTTGTCAAATTTTTGTGGGCCCCATAGAACATTTACGGAGCAGCGAAAATTTTGAGTCACACTATGTTCATGTTCTCAGCTGAGGTTAAACAAAGTGACACTCCGCCTTCTTGTTTCAGGTCTCATACCGTAAACAATACACTTTTCACAGGATATATTTCCCATTTTTGTGATTTTGTATGCGTGTGCAGATGGAAGTGGAATAAAATAATGGGTGGGGCAGGCACAGACTAACTAAAATAACTGTTGAATTCTGACTTAAAGCAGACCGCCAGATGCAGCTGGAACAACTGAAGTGCATCAGCTCACTTGCTACCCTAAATCCTGCCACTAGAGGCAGTGTAATTGTCACTTGCCACTCACTGATAGGGTTTTGATATGAGTCTGCAAGCCATTAATTTACCATGGTCTCTGTGCAGTGAGACCACTCTGCTAAGAATAACATGTATTTGCAGCCGCTCCCCAGCACTGGCGTCACCACCTCAGCTCCACCTCAGACCATCAGGCGTTAATTAGATTCCCATAAGGAGCATACAACCTAGTGCCATCACCCACGCAGTGTACAGTAGGGTTCCCACTCTTGTACGAATCTAAGGCCACTGTTGATCTGACAGGAGGCGGAGCCCAGGCAGTGATGTGAGAGATGAGAGCAGCTGTAAATACAGGCAAAGGTTCACTTGTTTCCTTCTGCGGATCTTCTGTGTGGTCACAGGCCACAGACCAGTGCTGGTTTATGGCCCAGGAGTCGGGGACTACAATTCTAATAGCAAGACTGCAGTGATGTGTGTTATAGAAAAGAAAAAAGAAAAAAAAAAAAACCACGTGTGTCAGATAAGCTTCATTCAGGCTTGAATTATCGTGCTGCTGGCCATGAGTTCAATGCCAATGAATCAGCACTGTTTATTAAATAGGGTGTCTTCAAACAGAAACGCACATAAAATGAGGTTATGTATTGATGGGTTGATGAAAAGGTTATGACCAGAGATGCAAGAACTGAACTCTACAACCTTCCCAGCAGTCATAGCTCAGCGTTTGCTAATTCAGTGCTCCTGGCAACTTTATAGGACACAGTTAACACTAATAAGACTGAAGTCTGGACTCTGGAGAGAGCGACTGGTCACTTTACTGTGAGTATTCATCACATCCCAAGATTGAGAGGAAAGTGGAAGGTTTTTTTTCCTCATCCCAGGAAAAGGAAGAGGCCCTCACAGGGCCACATGAGTTTGTCATGTGTTTCCCAAAGTGGGACCACAATGAAGTGTTTTCTGACCCCAGAATAGACTACAGAGGAGGGCTGGTGGTGACAAAGGTTGCTGTTTGGGGACTAGCCTCCACTTCCAGTGTGTCAAGGCACAGAATGGGGGGGGTGTTTTCCTGTGGATAAGTAGGAGGCCACACAGGAGGAAGAACTTGAGGGTACAGCTGACCGAGGTCCTGTCCAATAGCATTATCTGCAGGGAGGAAAGGGCCTCAGCAGGAAGAGGCTCAGTCTGTACTACCAGATAAACAGGGAGCTGTGGAGGGGATGGCAAGTGACCACAACAAACAAAAACCAGCAGGAGAGAGGGGCCAGCACGGAACCCCGGAAGGATCAGAACACTGTTTGCCAAGTCCAAACAGTGCAAATTCCTACTGCATTGTACTAGTAAGAACGGCATCATCCCATTTTTTTTTCTACCTTTAGCTTCTAACATAGTGGAAGTCTGAAAAATAGATGGTGAAGGAGGAAAAAGATCAACTGAGGACACGGAGAAGCGAAAACAGCTTCCTTTCCAGCCCCTTTTCCAATAAGGATCTCCAGCCCAAAGCAAGACCCTGGTGAGGAGAGGTTTCACGTCCAGTTTGTGGTGTAGATTATTACCTGCTTGGTACTGGCATTTTAACTTCTGAAGCAAGATTATGCTAGTGACTTAATGTGTCTATAGAGCTACCTGCTACTTAAAAGTCATCAGAGAGGTCATAGGCCTGTTGGAGTTTTCATACAGGACCAAGAGAGAATCCTCCTACTCCTCAGAATGAGGATGATAGGGAGCAAGGATTGAGCTGTGGTTTGATGATGAGTTCACGCTGTGCTCACTCTAACACGCCTGAGTGATGCTTCCAGGGTTGGATTCAAACCCTCTTTTTGTTACTCACTATACAACAACTGTGACCCAAATATTTAACTTCATTAAATCTGAATTTATTCACATATAAAGTGCAGAGGACACAACAATATTTTAGGAATATAGTTTTATAGAATTGTTCTTGGGTCAAACTCAGATAAAAGGACAGTGGTATAGATAGAATCTGGCTATTTCTCAGATCCCCTGGTTACAGCCCTCCTGAATGGCATCACCAGAAACCCCAGGCTTATTAGGAAGGCGAGGGCAACAACAAGCCAAGATGGGGCACTCCTCCTTTATGTGGTAACTTCACTTCCAATATGTTTATATGTTCCTGGGAAAAATCACAGGGGAATTCTATTTTTACCATGGATACATATGAGTCTCTTCCCAAAAATCCATGCCTTACCTAGAATGATACAAGAAACTACCCCATAGCTTTGTATGAAGATACAATACAATAGAAATAGGGCAGCAACTGTAGCTCATTCAGCAGGCACCAGCGACATACACCAAAGATGGTGGGCCAGCTAGAACAACGATGACAACTGCAACAAAAAAATAGCCAGGCGCTGTGGCAGGCGCCTGTAGTCCCAGCTATTTGGGAGGCTGAGGCAAGAGAATCGCTTAAGCCCAAGAGTTGGAGGTTGCTCTGAGCTGTGACATGACAGCACTCTACCCAGGGCCACAGCTTAAGATTTTGTCTCAAAAAAACAAAAAATAAAATAAAATAGAAATAATACATATAAAACACTTTATAGCATTTGGCAAATAATGCATAATCAATCAGTTTAATCCCAAAATATCAATATCATTAATATTCATTTGATGTGCAATAGATTCAGTATGTAATATACCTAACTCAGTTTTTCAGTTTAACTAGTTAACAGAAAACACAGCTGAAAGAGGCATGTAGGTATATAAACTCACTACCCATAGCCAAGTTAACTCTCTAAGCACCCAACCAAGATTTTCATTGTAAAAAGATTACTGTTTAGCATTTAAATAATGTTTAATACACTCTACACTGTATTTATTTTTAAAAGAATCTTCCATATTATAAGAGAATTTTCAAAAGAAAGCAATTCTTTTGCAACCATTGGTTGGCAACACAATTGCACGGGGTCCATTAGCCTTCCTTTAGAGTCAAGGCTTTTCAAGACAAAGACTTTCACTGAACTGAATATTTAACTGGAATGTTTTACCTCAAATATTCCACTTTAAGAAATGCTACAACTAGGGTCCAAAACAAAAACATGCAAGCAAAGGAAAAAAATTTTTAATGCAGTTAGATGACTGAGAAGAAGTCAAAATTATACATGATAAACTAATGTATCCAGATCTGTAAGAGCAATGTTCCAAGAAACAAGGAAAATTAAACAGCTATGTTCTTCATCTTGATTTCTCTGAAAAAGGGCAATTTCCCTGGAGAGACAGAGGTTTAAAGGAATCCCCAAAATCACAATATTTAATTCATCCAATGTAACAAAAAAAGAAACTTCATTAAAGAAGCTTTCCTAACTTTGCTTTTCCTGATCTGAGGTAACACAAATTTGTAAACATATTTAGCTTTGAAATTTTAAATATTTCTTTGAATGATCTTTCTATCTTACAAAAAAAGGTGATCAATGTAAATGATAGCTTGCAAGATGCAAATCTTAGTTATAATGAGACCCGCTCCTGAGACTAACTTTCATCTGAACCCAGGAAGTCTCCTATAGCTGACAAAATCTGATCAGCTACTGGAAAAGAAAGACATTCAGAGTTATTACTTTCTTTTTGAGTTCAAATTTGAAGTGGACAAAAAGAAAAAGTCAGAATACAATAATTGCAGAAATTAATTTCGAGACACGTTAGAAACAATTTTTTAAAACTTACAATGTATTCTAAGGTTGCTAAGGAAACCAAATAGCACCAATGTGTTTTATTACTTAATTGGTCAAAGACATTGGAAAAAAATATTTTATATACTGAATGCGTTTACGTCAGTCCTATTTGCATTGGCAGATCAAATGCACTTGACAATGACTACATCAAACACAATCAGAAACTGGGTTAATACTAGAAGATGCCACAAAAAAGAGGACTGTTGAAACAAATTCATAACCAGACTAAAACCGCAAGAAGTATCTAAAATGCTTTTCTCCTTAGTGAAAATGAATGAGTATTTGATATCTGACCAAAAAAGAAAGATCATTACAGATTTTTTTTTTTTTTTTGTAGAGACAGAGTCTTACTTTATTTCCCTCGGTAGAGTGCTGTGGCATCACACAGCTCACAGCAACCTCCAATTCCTGGGCTTGGGCGATTCTCTTGCCTCAGCCTCCTGAGTAGCTGGGACTACAGGTGTCCACCACAACGCCCGGCTATTTTTCTGTTTTGCAGTTTGGCCAAGGCCGGGTTTGAACCCGCCACTTCGGTATATGGGGCCAGAACCTTACTCGCTGAGCCACAGGCACCGCCCGATCATTACAGATTTTAAAATCAACTTGCAGAAGGATGGAGGATAACAAGATAATACAAAAATATTATTATGTGTATTGAAGAATGATATTTCTCAGTGCTACATTAGAAAACAGCATAGTGTGTAAACTGGGCAATAAATTTTCTCTCTTTAGAGAGAAATAAGACCAGACTTCAGTCTGTAGTGGTTAACGAGTGATAATATCCATCTTATTCCAAGCTCCAAATTTGCATAGAGCCCAATTACAAGTAGAAACTTTGAAAATATTTGTTAAATCAATGCATAGGTGAACAAAGAATTCACCAACTCCGAACACAGGATAAAATGTAATGATCATGGCCTATCTTCTTCCCTTTATTTATTTATTCACTCTATAAATTTTCATAGTCTGCTCTGGGTGTTAAAGGTAGGATAGGGAACAAAACTAAGGCCTGTTACCCTGGAGTTTACATTCTCAAGAAACTTAAAATTATTTTGATGACAGGTGAGTGCGTGGGCCAATTTGTGTTTCTGAAAATCAGATTACTTGATGATCCCACTTCAGTGGACTTTGGTAAATTGTAGTGTCATCAGAGATTAGTTTAAGTACTTATAAAATAGTTGGCAGAAGAGTACAAGATTTACTGTGTCTATGGTTTCATTTAAAAAAATAAATTGGTTAGTGAGGTTTGCGTTGCAATCTGTGCTGCCACATCTGTTATTTATTTCCACTTTCTAGCCCATGGGTTTGTAATTAAGGCAGCTTTGAATGAACAGGAAAAACTGATTAATTGGGTTGTTCTCATAACAGTTACTTAATCTTCTGGTTTTGATGGGAACAAACAATAACAAAAGCAGGGGTCAAACCTTAAAGTAAATTGCCTGGTGTTTCTAAGGTAAACAAATCAATTGTTTAAACAAATTGAGTAGCGTGCTGAGGATGTCAGGAGAAGCAGGTAATCTAGATACATGTCATGTCCTAGGAATATCGTTTTCCAGACTGGATGCTAGGTAAGAGAACTTTCTAACCAGTATCTCATTTTACCCTTACTTTTTCATCTGCTTCATCAAAGTTGAGAAAGTACTCAGTATGACAACTATAGGTAAGGTAGACAAGTTTTCTTTGTTTTTATTCCAAAGACTATGTAAAGGATATCTTGGTCACTAGTTTTACTAATATTATCTATTGTTAACAAGACAAATTGTATTTATATTGAATTAGAAGAGATTTAATTCAGACTTGAAAAGAGCTTCATAATCACAGGTCTGCTAGGTATTTGAGGCTATGAGACCTCTGACAAGCCAAAACTCTCTGTAATTGTATGGTATTGTATACCCCAAAGTGCTGTTGGGAGGGTAAAGTAAGATGATCCATGTTTAGGCATTCCCCCTAGTAAACTTTCAGTAAATGTTAATTGTTGCTATGTTAGCTGTTTTTAATGCCTTTATGATGAAGGGAGCTCTTAATAATAAGAGTATAAAAATGGGATCATGAAGTCTTACTCATAATCAAGAAAATGAACTAAGTTATTCTTGGTGACTCAGCTATATAATAAAATTAATAATTTTTAGCATAACTATTGCAATAGCACAAGCCTAGCAGTTATACTTATTTTGTCACAATTGTTAAATGCAGTTTTCTAATTCCAGATATCATCAAGAAGTATATAATTTTAATTCAAGTATTTAAATCTTTACCTTCTCATTCTTTGCATATAAAAATCATATTCATACCCTCATCCTTCTTTCTAATGGTACTAAGTTTGTGGCTTTAGCAAATTTTTTGCCCAAATCTTTACAGATATGGTGCCAGGTGAAGAAGGTTGCCAGTCAATATCCTTCATGTCAAAATGACACGAGGTAGTCATATCCTACTTAACAAAAGGGAACAGGAACCAGAGGTGACCCTATAAGCCTTGCTATCTATAAAGCAACGTCCCACGTCAGAGAATCTGTTGGGGAAACAGTCCAAACTCAAACGAAACCAGTCCAGCAATAGCACAGTCCAGAACCCTGAAATCCCTAGGTGTAGGAATAGACCTCTGGGTCTTTTTTCTAGCTTTGGTGAGCCAACGTCATTACTGCCAATGTCTTTTGTAAAGGAGAAGTGAAAACCTAAGCCTGGAATTCACTTGACAAATCCACACTATCCTGACAAGTAAGCTATTCCCTCAAAACTCAGAAACACTACAAACCTGCTCCATTACTCTGGGGGTTGGAAAATGATACCTGCCAGTGCATCAAGTACAGGAATAGTTATTTATAAAATGCTGCCGAATAGAAAGCAAGAACCCTGAAAATTAGCAAAAATTAGAACTCAGAAAAATGTGATGCTATACTTGTCAATGGAAGATGTCTTTTCAAACAAGACATCAGCACTTAAGAATTATAGCAGCCCGTATAGCCTATGGCTAGGAGGAGTGAGAGTTATAAGAAATAACTGCATAGCTCAATAATGGAACACCTAGGTGAAAAGGACATGGAGAGGGATATAGCTCTCCTAACAAGCATGAGAGCTCACGAGACAAGAGCATTGGTGAATTGGCAGTCTCTACACCTGTGGCGTTGAGAGGCACGAGATCACCCTTATATTAGGCTGGAGGAGAAAGCAGTTGGGAGCATGTGCGTCCTATCAGGCAGCCACTTACTCTGACTGTCTCCTCTCCTGCCTGCATCTCTCTGCTGTAGATTACCAAGCTCTACTACAGACTAAGATCTATCTAGTCTAAGACTGCTTTTCTCTAAGTGTCTATCTCTCTTTCTCTCTCTCTCTCTCTCCCTCTCTCCAGCTAAAGTAGATAGCCCTCAGACACCCAAGAGAAATTGTTCCTGTACAAGGTAGCTTAAGGGTCTGCGTCTGGAACCTAGTTAAGCCAGGCCGAGATCTGACCAGTCCTGGGCCCTGGCAAGTGGTATCAGGGGTGGGATGTGACAAAGAATGTAGGGATTAAAGCAAGTTTTGAATACTAGACATCTGTATAGCTAGATATGAAACTAATTCTTTACTTGAGTTCATTCATTAGTCATCAGCAACTTCAGCAAATATGTCCTATGTCCATACCAGATAGCTACAATAAATAAATAAGATATATGTTTAAGAAAGAAAATTGCGGGGTTATTATTTAAATCCAGTGGAGACAGGCATCTATTAAAATGTTAATTTTAGCTTTGAAGATTTTTTTCCAAATAGGTCCAGAAAATAATTTGGCTACAAACCACGCAGTAGTCTTGCCTGCAACCATGAAATTACAGGGTTCTTCCTACATTCTGTCTACCATCTGGAAGTAAAATGCCATTTTCATCACATCTTATTGACAGTATATTAACACATTTTACCTCAATGGTCTTTCTCCCCACACATAACTCCCGTCTAACTGTGAGGAAAAAGCATCGGTAAATTCCAATAAAAAGGCATTTTTAAAAGTACCTTACCAGTACCGGAGGGTGTCTGCACTTTGATGAGAAATACATTAATGCCTGGCCATCTCCCACCTGCAGGTGCAGGAGCACCCTCCTTTCTGCAGCACTTCCAACCATCTTAAACATCAGGTATGAACTTGAACTTCACATTCTCAGAGAAGATTTCACGGACCCTCCAGATGAGGTTTGGTCTCCCAGGTTTTGCTTTCCAGTACCTTCCACTTCCCTTTCACAGCATGCTTTGGTTTTATTTTGGAAGGCAATTATTTAATGCTTTTTCTCACAAGTCTTTAAGCACCTTAAGAGCAGTAGTATGGTGTTCAGCAGACCACAAGAACTTAATGCACATGGTTCGTTCATCAGACATTAAGGTGAATTCCGGTAGTAACAAAAGGGAAGCCATGCTCATATGTCTACAGGTATCCAGGTTAAGTGTGTGAAGTGCAGACTTTGGAATATTAAAACATGGTACAGTTGATTTGACTACTCAACAATGGGCTGTGTTTTGCATATGACAATGTCTACAAAAAATACTTGGAAAAAATTGTGGTCAGTTTGTCAGGAAAATATTCTAATTTTAAGAAAATCATGAGTTAAATGTATTTATGAAATTTTAAAATAATTATAATAACTTACTAATTTACCAAGCACTTTGTTAGGCACTTTGGGAATTATTTTGTGTCATCTTCACAACAATCCCAGGATGATAATGGCTAAGAGATCCAGCACTTGCTCTGCTCTAAGAACATTATACAGATTCATTTGTTTAATCATCCCTGAAATTCTATGAAGTAAGCACTGTTATAATGGTGTTTAATACTGACTGATGCCAAAGTATACAAAATTATCACGGTTAACTCAAAGTAACAGAAAGCCATAGAGCTGGCATTTAAAGAAAGTCATGACTCCTAATGCAAAGAAATGTTGAACGCCCAAAGTGCTGGATGCCCCACTTGCCCTGTTTTGATTAATTCAGACCATATGCCTATAGCAAACAAAAATATGTACCAAATAAACATGTGCAACTATTATGTACCCATAATAATGAAAAAGAAACATTAAAAAACATAAAGACAAACATGACAGGAGAAGGAAAAAGGAACCACTGCTCTTAACTAGTTTCCTACATTGCCTAATCATTAATGGGTAGCGTAAGTTTTATGTTCTGAATTTCTCAGACTTAAAAAAAAACAGACAGCAACTGAGGCTCAGAAAGGCTTAGTTTTTTGGCCTAAATCATATAGTAAGTGACTCAAACCAACACAGGCTCTAGGCTCTATATGACTGAGGCTCTTAACCACCCTACTACGTAGCTTCTTGACATTATAGGTTCCAGGGACAGCATGCCTATATTGTATAAGTCATTAATGCTTCTATTTACCCTAAATTTATCTTCTTTAAATTATCTTCTATTTTAAAAGTCAAAAATAAGGTCTATATAACTTATTAAAGAATAAGCTTCACCTAAATGTTTATTGAGTTAAATGAACTGCTTTTGCCTAGAATGAATCTGTTTATATTTGTGCAATCTATTATTATCACACAATTTACACTTTATCCATTTAGCAAAAATTTATTAAAATAGAATAAGATAGATAATTATGCTCTGAGTTTCTGTTCCACCAATTAGTTAATATATAATCTTGGAAAATATAAATAACCTCTTTAAGTCTAAGTATCTTTACCTGCAAAATGAGAATAATATTACCCACCTTGATAGATCATCCTAGAGATTGTATAAGATAATAAGCACAATACTTAGTGCTGTTTCTGGCACATAATAAATGATTAATAAGTGTTTCTTAAATCATACTAATATCAGTTATAAGCTAATATAAAGATGGGAAATTTAGAGATTATAACTAAAGAAATAATAGTTATACATATTGGGTTAATGATAGTGTTGCTGAAGATGCTGGTGGCATAGAGAAATCACAGTCCTAGGGGAATAAAGGAAAGATGTCTTATACCAGAAAAGAGCAAGGGAAAATCTTATGTAAGACTATTTGCTAGTAAAGGCAGTGATGTCTGTGTCCTGAAAGGGCTTCTGGATTCAGGGCACACCCATAGGAGATCCCTGGATCCCTTCCCTCTCTCTCCTTAACCCTTCCCATGGGCTCCTCCACTTCTGCTTGCTGGCCTGCTGCACATGATCAGGACTTTTTTTAGAATAGTGTGGGCTTGTTTGTCAACGCTTAATTCTTAGGAGAGCAATTCCAATTATGCTGCACTTTACAAGCAATCCATAGAAACTGCAATAATAGAGAGGATTGTGTTGTTTAGCCAAAGAATAGCTTTTTCTTTTGCTTTTTTCCATCAACGAATGAATACCATCTGAGCTAAACTATGGTGCCTGAGTCACTGTTAAGTCACACATTCTGAGCATTTTTCCAGGAGCATGAAGAAGGACATTTTGCTGACTTAGAAAAAACAAGGGGAAATAGAAGCTGTTGAAAATATACAATATAAACATGTTAATGAATCTTCTGAAATATCATACTATTGTTAAACATGACCGTGTAAATTATGAATAGCAATGTTATTTTGATAAACCAATTATATTTTGAGAAACAAATACATTTGTTATTAAATTAATAGGCTAAATGTGTAACTATACACACGTATTTAGAATATGGCTAATATATTGTAGCAACTAGGAACAAGTTATATGAATAAACAAGTATACTGAAGATGGAACAAAACAATGCCAGGAATCTGATGAGGTAGATCTTTCCTAGAGAAAATTTACTATGTCTACAAAACATGCTATTTCTATGACATACACACATAATACAGTACATTTTAAGAAAAGACTGGAAGATCATACTCAATAGTGTGAACAATGATACTTTTTAAAAGAAAAAGCTGTGTAGTTTTAATTTCTACTTTCTGCTTTTTCAAGTTGTCAACAATAAACATGAGTTGAATTTGAATGCTATTGCTATTTTAGCTATTATGACCGATCACTTTCAACATTAGCTCAAAAGAGAAATCAAATGACAAATTGTGAAAGAAATGACATAAGGTAATCACATTCAGTGAAAAAGAGTGCTCAACATTTAGACTTTACTGAGGAAGGTCAGTGCAATAATATCATTTTATGAAGGCACAGAACAGGGAATTGACATTCTAGACATTTGGTAATTTAGCTGATGTAAATGCTAGTTAGTGCTAAAAGAACGGGAAAGGAGTACTCTGGGAAAAAACACCAAGGAAGAAAAATTATTTGTGTATTTTTGTGCTCTTTTTCCCATTGATTTTCTATACTTGGGGGGACATGTAATGTGTAATATAATGAGAAATGTTTTATTCAGTAGAAATTTTCTTAGGAAGGAAACTATATTTTCATGGGGGAAATAACTGGGGTTTCCCTAAGTTATTTGGTATGTGCAAAGGTGAAATAGGAAGAGCCTTCCCTGTGCAAGTCAAAGGGAAGATTAATATCTTAAGCCAATGAGCAGAAGGGGCAAAGCACAGCAGCAGACATGGTGGACGTCTACAGTCTATAGAACTTTGATCCCCAAATGCAAATTACCTACAATAATAATAATAGCTAACACCTGTTGAAAATTTACTATGTGTCAAGCAGGTACCATACTGCTTCCACAATATGTTCTAAATCACTTAATTCTTCTAACCACTCTTAAGGGTTGTATTCACAAATCCTTATTTTGGGAAAAGTTACTGTATTGAGTTTCTTAAAAAGATACAGGCACCCAGAGGCAGAAAAACATATGAGGAAGAAAGTCTGTCTACGTTACACAGCCAAGAAAAATTTCAAATCTTAAATAGTTTAGGACAAGGAACAATAATAACCACCTCTTGGCAGGAAAGGATGTTCCACTCATAAGAGGGGTACACTTACCTGAATAAGTTTTAGGCTGTCAATAAAAGGAGGAAATTTGCCTGGTTTTTCTCACTAGGAGAGGCAGAGAGGTTCATTAGAAAGAATATTGGCTTTCGAGTCAGACAAGCAGAGATTCCCATGTTTTCTCTGTCCTTCACTGAGTGTGTGACCTCAGGCAAGTCATATAAGTTCTTTGAACAGAAGTTTACCTATAATTGGGGCCAGCTTTGTGACTGTGCCATCTACATGGTCCCATAGAACCTTGAGCTTTGAAGGGCACCTCCCTGGGTTGAATGAGCTTGATGGTTTGACCATCTTGAAATTCTAATAATTTTGAATAAGTATATCCATATTTTTATTGCACACTGATCCTACAAGTTATCTAGGCCATTCCATCTGTCTAAAAAAATGGGAATAACAGCACCTACCTCACAGATCAGCATGAAATTACATAGGTTGGTTGAGCACCCATCAAGAAACGGGCCATACAGAAGGCAGGATTACATCTTGGTGGTTCAAGCCTCTAAGCAACTAAGAACAGTACACTTTTAGTCCCAGGCTGTAATGCTTTGGTGGAGAAATTGCTGAAAGGAGAAAGAAGAGAGGAAAGAGATAGTGGTCATGGTTCTTATGGTGATGCTTCTGACATCCTACCTCTCTGGATATAGAAAGGAGGACATCACTCAAGTTACTCAGACCACATAGTCAGCCACATTCCACAGACACTCAAGGGAAATTTAGGGTCTAAACTCATACTTGTCAGTAGGGCCATGTGAAGAGCAGAAATGATAGGTAGATCAACTCAATTTAAATCACTTAACTCACCAAATAAACACTAAAAACTTCATAGGAAAAAGGTTCTATGTCTGCGTAAGTGCAGTGTTTTGGAGAAATGCACAGTGAGCGAAAATGAAAAGAAAATTATTCATAAATTTGATATCATTTTAGAGCTTTATTGGGACACAGAGAGAATTTTTTTACATGTCTTGATTGTATAAACACTACCCAGAGAAATGTGACTAGTCAGGGGGCAGGTTAGAAACTAGAATCCAGGTGTCCTTTTGCTAAATAAGTTCCCTCTGGCTAGTCATGTCTCCTATGAGTCCAATGTAGTACAAAGTTATCTTGGACAAGCAGTATAGTTTTTGTCATTCAACAGTATACATCAAACACCTCACAGTCAGAAGGTTACTATAGCTTCAAAACCTGATTCAATTTGTCATTCTCTATAGTTAAATGATAACGAATACGCACCTTTCAGTAAATAAGCCATAGCTCATTTGAACAAATAACATGAATACTATTAGAGGCACAAAAATATGTTATAGATATAAGTACAGTTTTATTTCTGGAAAAATTTTGAATTGATCACATCTTATTTCATTGGAAATGGAATATATAATAATGGTGAAAGTCAGAGCTGGGGAAAACATGAGGGGGTATCTTGCTCACTGGCCAGAGTAACTCACCTCTTGGTACCTTCGTTTATTTTCTTGCAACTTACAGACAATAGTATAAACATAACAGTAAGGAGGAGATGATATCCTCTATGTAAAGTACTTGGTCTACATTTAATGTCTGGCCCATAGTAAGCTCTCAATAAATACAAAATGTTATTATCAATATTATTACTACCACTGATAGTTGAAGACTTACGATTCTGTATACAATAAATGTAGATGTCAGATAACCTTGACCTCACTATTACAAATTTTATGCATGTAAATTTCACATGTACTCCATAAATAGGGATAATGTATTTTTAAAAATTTGAAATGCATTTTAGACCATTTAAATTGTATCATACATTGTGAAAACGTTTTGGAAAACTTCTTTTATAATGTTTTCTTTCAGATTTTAGCCCCTTTACTTGGTAAACAATTAATGATTTACCTTATCACAAGTAAGCCTTCCAGAGATTTAATCTCATGTGAGTGATTAAAACAACTCAAGCTAAATGAATGAATGAATGAATGAGTAAATGAATGAATGAATAAAAGAATAAATAAATCACTCCCTATAATCTAAGAAAGAACCGATGGTACCATGACAAATAAAATTAAATAATTTATTCTCCAACTTGTAGGTTGTTTATTTTATTCTCGTGTCTGAAAATATATCTAAAATGTGATTTAATTATTGTACTTTTATAGACTTTTAAAGTAATTAATGATATTCAAATATTTGTGTTCCACTATGTAAACAAAAATGCAGCCAATGAATAGTTTAAAACTTCAGTGTTGGAGGGTGTGGGGCCATGGTGTGTGACTTAGCTCTTAGGGCTGGGATACTATTAATAGAGAGATGTCACCCAGCAAATGTAAGCAGTATAACCTGGCTCAATGATTGCCCAACAATAAAAAAAAAACAACTTCAGTGTGTGTGGGTAGTGAGAAATATTATTGATGTCTCAACAATTTTAATATCTAACTAAAAATTTAGGAAACTTCAGGTATATCAGGGCATTTACAAGCAAGCTGAAATACTTTCTATGTTACATACTTTATTTTTAATTAAATCATAGCAGCATACATTAGTGCAATCAACGGGAACAATGTGCTGATTTCATATACAATCTGAAATGTTTTCATCAAACTGTTTAAAATAGCCTTTAGGGCATTTTCTTTGTTATTGTATGAAGACCTTTGTATTCTGCATTTAGTAAGTTTCACCTATACCCTTCCAAGATGCACCATAGGTGTGACCCACAACTTACCCTCCCTCCACCCAAACCTCCCCCCTCTCCTCCCCTCTCTTGCCCCTTTCCCATATTCAAGTGCTATAGTTGGGTTATAGCCTTCATGTGAAACCTATAAGTTAGCTTCATAGTAGGGCTGAGTACATTGGATACTTTTTCTTCCATTCTTGAGATGCTTTGCTAAGAAGAATATGTTCCAGCTCCATCCATGTAAACATGAAAGAGGTAAAGTCTCCATCTTAAAGGCCACATAGTATTCC
>CAUYON010074614.1:0-14900 GCA_963573935.1 Arctocebus calabarensis | reverse complement strand
GCCCACCAATCCAGGAATGGATTAACAAGCTATGGTATATGTACACTATGGAATACTATTCAGCCATTTTAAAAAATGGAGACTTTACAGCCTTTGTATTAACCTGGATGGAAGTGGAACACATTATTCTTAGTAAAGCATCACAATAATGGAGAAGCATGAAACCCTTGTACTCAAGTTTGATATGAGAACAATTAATGACAATTATTCACATGGTGGGGGTGAGGAAAGGGGAGACCAGAGAGAGAAAGAATGAGAGAGGGGTGGGGAAAGAAAGAGCAGAGAGAGGGAAGGAGTGAGGGGGTGGGGTCTTGGTATGTGCCACACCTTTTGGGGGCAAAACATGATTGTAAGAGGCACTTTACCCAACAAATGCAACCAGTGTAACATGGTTTCTTATACCCTCAATGAATCCCCAACAATTAAAAAAAAAAAAAAAAAAGTATGGTACTGGCACATAGACAGAGAGGTAGATGTATGGAACAGAATAGAGAACCAAGAGATGAACCCAGCTACTTACTGTTCTTTTATCACTGAGAAGTCAATTAAACACATTCCATGGGGAAAAGATTCCCGATTTAACAAATGATGCTGTGTGAACTGGCTGGTGACCTATAGAAGACTGAAACTGGACCAATACTTTTCACCATTAACTAAGATAGACTCTCACTGAATTAAATATTTAAACATAAGACATGAAACCATAAAAATACTAGAAGAAAGTGCAGGGAAAACACCTGAATAAATTGGCCTGGGCAAATATTTTATGAGGAGGACTCCCTCGGGCAATTGAAGCAACACCAAAAATACATTATTGGGACCTGATCAAACTAAAAAGCTTCTGCACAGCTAAGAACACAGTAAGTAAAGCAAGCAAACAGCCCTCAGGATGGGAGAAGATATTTGCTGATTATGTCTCAACAAAGATTTAATAACCAGAATCCCCAGCAAATGCAAACTCATTAGCAAGAAAAAAACAAGTGATCCGATGTCAGGTGGGCAAGGGACTTGAAGAGAAACTTCTCTAAAGAAGACAGGCGCATGGCTTACAGACATATTTTAAAATGTTCATCATCTTTAATCATGAGAGAAATGCAAATCAAAACTACTTTAATAATCATCTAACTCCAGTAAGATTAGAGTTAGATCTAATCACAAAATCCCAAAAAAGATGTTGGCGTGGATGTGGAGAAAAGGGAACACTTTTACATTGCTGGTAGGACTGCAAACAAATATGTTCTTATTGTTCTTATTGGAAGGAGAACACTCAGGGATCTAAAATTACACCTGCCATTCGATCCTACAATACCTCTACTGGGTATATATCCAGAAGACCAAAAATGACATTACAATAAAGATATTTATACCAGAATGTTTATTGCAGCCCAATTCATAATTGCTAAGTCATGGAAGAAGCCCAAATGCCCGCTGACTCACGAATGGTTAATAAATTGTGATATATGTACACCACGGAGTATTATGCAGCCTTAAAGAAAGATGGAGACTTTTCCTCTTTCATGTTTACATGGATGGAGCTGAAACATATTCTTTTTGTTTGTTTGTTTTTGCAGTTTTTTTGTCCAGGGCTGAGTTTGAACCCACCACCTCTGGCTTATGGGACTGGCGCCCTACTCCTTTGAACCACTGGCACCACCTTGGTACATAGTCTTCTTAGCAACTTAATTCAAGAATAGAAGAAAATGTGTCCAATATACTCAGCTATATGTATCCAATATACTCAGCTACACTCATATGAAAGCTATAATGCAATCATAACACAAGAATATGGGGAAAGGGGATGGGGCGATGGGGAAGATTGGTGGAGGGAGTGTAATTGGTGGGACTACACCTATGGTGCATCTTACAAGGTTACATGTGAAATTTACTAAATGTAGAATACAAATGTCTTAACACAATAACTAAGAAAATGCCATGAAGGCTATGGTCAAGCTTTTTGATGAAAATATTTCAAATTGTATATAAAGCCAGCACATTGTACCCCACCATTGTATTAATGTACACAGGTATGATTTAATAAAAATAAGAAAGAAAGAAAAAAAGTAAAATAAATTTTAGGTCAATGAGTTTATTTACATCTTTTATAACTAAAATAACTGCAATTTGTGAACTATCACTGTTTCCTAGGTTATCGATACATCATATCTATCTACACACATGCACAAATAAAAGATACCTTAGTATAGATACTTCATACAAACTTATACCTTAGGATTTATATTTTAACATGTCTACATGTATCTAAAGGAGCTATTATTTGTTGGACCTCTGATATCAGGAAATGAATTAATGGTGAATTTGGAGAGAAAGAATATACTTTGGAAAATTGAATTTGCCTTGTGACTTTAGACTTCAGCTTAACAAAACCAGATAAATTACATTACAACCCACCAGCTATTTTACATATTGTAGAGGTAATTTACTGCATTACATTGAGATAAATTATGTTCCTGCCATGGCCTCATGTTTTTAACATAAAGTGGTGTTTCATTTATTGTCCCAATAAAGCCAATGGGGGGCAAGGGTAGGAGTCAGGGACATGCAAGAACAAACTCCACATTGGTATGTGACTTTAAAGGGATAGGCATTTTAGTTTCAGCTAGTTCCTTCTTCAAGAAAGGGGATATTATTTAATGCTATGCTCTCTGATTGTAAGCTTTAGAAAGCTGGGTGTTGAGACCATATGTACAACCTTCTCTAGTCTTGGTCTACCTCATCGGTAATAAATGCATCTCACCTCCAAGTAATTTGCTGACAAAGAAACAAAGTTGTGCAGCTCATCAGGAACAGGCTTTTGTCTCTATACATCCTCTCAGCTGATCACAATGGCCCAGTCTGGTAAGTGAACACTCAAAACTTTAGGTGGTGATATTGTTTCTCCAGGAGGTACCTATTACATTGCTTAATGGTAGGTAATAGCCATAAGCTTTTAATGATGTTATCTATTGTTTTTCTTTGTATCCTTTTTTCCTTTGGAGGATACTCTGACTCTTGTCACCTGTCCAAGAACCATGAAATCACTTGTTGCTTATTCTTATTCATAAGGAAATTTTTAATAATAGTTTTTTTTTATTAAAACTTACTTTTAATGAAGTTATCTATTTTTTTTTCTCTGTATCCTCTGTATTCCTTTGGATTGGGAATATACTCCTGACTCTTGTCACCTGTCCAAGAAGACCACATGTTGCTTATTCTTATTCATAAGGAAATTTAAATGTTCATGAGTCACCTCTTCTTAGTAGAGGTGGCTATGTTGCCTTACAAGACCTAACAATTACTCATCCTTCCTTATTGTGTATCCAGAGACAATCAGCTTCCTACACTGTCTCATTGTGTTAATGCACAAAATGTTTGTAGTATAAACAGTATCTGGCTGATTTAAGTGCTTTGGTACTATTTTCTAACCTCCTCATCATTGGTAAGAGAACTTGAGTATATCTTATCTCGGGCCTTTTAGAGTCAAGGTAACAGGATAAAAAAGTCCAACTAGCCTTCCAAATCTCATGTAGTAGCAAACTTCACTAACATCATTACCACTTCACTGCTCAGCCTGCTTTTAGAGATTTGTTGTTATGAAGAGAGTTCTTCTAGCCTAGAACCTAGGGTAGATAGATGGCCAGGCAGTCAAACACTAAAATTTCTAAGTCTTAACCACTCTGATTATTACAGAATTCCTAATAAATATTTGAAAAATGTATCCCTAGATTTTATCAGCAAAAAGCATCATTAACTGTCAATGGCAACAACACCTAGGTTGCTGTTCTCATGCTTAAGTTTTGACAAAAGAAAGAGAAAGGATTGATTAGGCAAAACTGAGGGGTGATGTTTCAAAAATGAAACCATGACCAATTGGAAGAAAAACCAAGACTTTGGATAAACTTTGACCCACTCTCTTGGTGGTGGGTCTAAGGAACTATGACAAGAGGCAAAGAAAGATACTGTAAGAAGAGTTTATACTTTTATTTATGAAAAATATTTTTTCTACCTTGACTTTAATTTCCACAAAATTATACTATAACTAATTTAGCTGCCTCACTCTAATATGAAAAGTGGCAAATTGAAAAGATTCAACATTACTTACAAACATTAATCATAAACATAAAGACATGTTAGCTACCTATTTCTTGATGAGAAATACTTTAACCTAAATAAGAAAGACAATCAACAATAAACTATTTGAAGACTAGATGGTGTACATTCTTGTGTTCTATGATGCAAATTTGTATGGACCAATAGATAAATATCTGCATATCTATATGCTTAAAGTAGGCAGAGAGGGGCATGAGGAGAATGTATTTCATGTGAAAGAACATTTTAGAAAAGTTCAAATATTTAGTAGTGGTGTTGCTTTAAACCGGTTATTTAAGGTTGCTGAGTTCCAGATTACCTATCTGCCAAATGGCTCTTCTCCTTAAATTTAAATTGTTCTTTCATTTGATACTTTAAGAAAATGAAATTTTTCGGTATAGTGAAATGCAGTATGCATATGTAAGGGCTTATTAACTGTAAGATAATATGATAAACAACAAAGATAAACAAAGTTAAAAGTTAGATCTTGTCATACTGAGGGTTCAGGCATCTGTTTCTTTCCCCAATACTAATCCCATTTGTAGTACATAATTGCACAACTTGGGAAGAAAAATGCTATGAAAATCCCAAGAGGTCTGTATTAACTTTCACTAGTTATTTCTACAAACGTAGAAAATGAATTTTTAATGTGTGTACTACAAATAATCACATTATGACTGTGCCAAAGAAACAATCAACCATTATCCATGTACATTTTCTAGCAGTAAATTCCAAGTGCAAATTCTTGGCACCTTATAGGAAGGAGTAGACTCTGTTAATTTTCTAGCAAGAAAGCTAAAGAGGAAGGAAGTGATTCAAACATACATGAGCAACAGGGCTCCCTGGCATCTGAAATTGCTGAACAGCTGGTGGAAAGAGCTTACTAATGGTCTTGCATTAGAGCTGGGAAGATGAGATAGATGAAAAGAAAAGGAATGGGCGAGAGAAGCATTTATAAATGTTTTCTTGGAAAAGAGTTCAATTTTTCGGTCAAAAACAGTTCCAATCCAGAGACTTCTACCATGCTACAGCTATTATTCACTGGAGATCTATGTCATGCTAGACATTATCAGAAATGTTATATGTCATTAACTGATTTGATCTCCACAAACTGTAGTGCTATGGCTACATTTTATAATTAAGCTAAATTTAGAGGGTTTATTGATTTGAGCAAAGTAAAAGGCTGCAAATATGTCTTGTCTCTGACTCCAACTTTGTATCACTTTGTTTTCCTCCACAGCATGCATATACAGAGGAGACAAAAGTCACACTCTTCCCATCACACATTTTCACTGCAAACCAAAGGGGCAGTTATAGTTTATTATATTTTGTTAGGTTGAACCATATTAAATTACCAAATACAGGACTATCTTTAACCACCACTAAATTTAGTTGAAATTTATATGTTTAGGCTCTGCGCCTGTGGCTCAGCAGCCTAAGGCGCCAGCCACCTACACCTAAGCTGGTGGGTAGGAATCCAGCCTGGGCCTGCCAAACGACAATGACAGCTGCAACCAAAAAATGGCCAGGCATTGTGGTGGGCTCCTGTAGTCCCAGCCACTTGGGAGGTGGAGGCAAGAGACTTGCTTGAGCCCAGGAATTGGAGGTTGCTATGAGCTGTGATGCCACAGCACTATCCAGGGTGAAAGCTTGAGGCTCTGTCTCCAAAAAAAAAAAAAAAAAGAGAAAAGAAAAAAGAAATGTATATGTTCAACTTAATATAAGTACAAAGCAATTCAGCTTTTATGCGCCAACCTAATACATGCTCTCCCTACTTTAACAATCTCTTACTTTACACTTCACCTGCCAAAACTTTTCCTGGTCTCTCCAGATGTACCTCTAACATTCAGCCTCTTTATAAAGAAAAGAATCTCACTGATACTGAATAGGAAATATTTTCCGCCTCATTGCACTTTTCTCTTTTGATTTTGAATTGTAAATTTTTGGGTCTATAGTTAATTATTCCAACAATATTGTGTTCTCTTTAAGAAGACCATATTTTCATCATATAAAATTTTCTTCTTTTTTTTGGCCGTGGCTATGTTTGAACCCGCCACCTCCAGCATACGGTGCCAGGCCCCTACTCCTTGAGCCACAGGTGCCGCTCCATGTATCATTTTCTTAGTATTGCAAACATAGTACACTATCAATAGCACCACATTTAAACTACATATACCTGGATCTTTCTACTTTTTGTATGGCTTTGAAGTTGTCTAGTTACAAATTATATACTTAAATCTAGAGCCTCCAGTGCAGGAACTTTGTCTTGTATATTTTTGAAGTATCCATTCCTAACCCAGAGTTGGGCATATAGCTGGAGTTCACTGAATCCATGTTCCATGTACAGCACTATTTGCTGCCCTGGCCCAGTCACAGCTGCATATGTTAACTAGAAGAAATGCACTTTTTGTGTCTGTTTACAGACATTGAGTTAGATTTGGTACCGTAGTCAGCATCCCTCCATGTGTTTTATGGTACCATTTAGTTTACCAACTTATTCCTCCCTAAAGCATGTACACACAATCTTAAAACTTTAGAGGCATTAAGTTTTAGGCAGTACACTTGAACCTGACTGTAATCATTAATTGTCCCAATATTTCTCTGAGAACGAGGACTCACTACCTTAATCTGTGGCTTAACAATTTTAAGAGCACTAATAAAATTGCCTGTATAAAATTTTAAAATAGTAACACTATGTTCAATGAACTTCTTAGGTGCTTTGCATCATTATTAATCCTTAAAATAATCCTATATCTGCCACACCATTAAACTGTTACCTATAGAGAAGGGAAGATATAGTCAAGGTCATATACTGAGCAAGATTTTTGTTTTTACCAGTTTTTTGGTTTTCTTAAACATACACGTGTTCATTAGGTTTCCACTTTTTGCCTTCACAGAATTAAAAAGGCTTAAAATTTAATAAAAATAAAAATGTTTAAGAACTAGAAACAAAAACCTCGTAAAGAATAAACGAATTTCTAAATACATTCAGAAAAGAAATCAGATTATTGCGGCATCGAAATATTAAGGAAATATAATAGTGTAAAGAAAGTATCATTCTCATTGTTAGATAAGAGTATGTCTATTATAGAATGCTTTGACTCTGAGTATGCCTAGAGGAAGGCATACTCTAGTTTTTTTCTGACTCCATAGTCAGGCTATATTTCATAATATTCTCTGAGAAAGACAGCAAAGTCCACGCAAAATGCTAATGGCAAACATTGTAGTCATTATAGCATTGTTTACTCTTTCAATTATGTGTTCTTGCAACATTAGCCATTAAATAATCAAGTATAATTATTAAGAATCAAATTACTGTGATAGCAGACAGGTAACCAACATTTTCTCTTTCTAGAAGGTACCATAATTGCTACAAGACTGCTCATACATTGCTTTCTGTGGTCATTATAATAATCCTTTAAGATAAATTTGTATAATGTCCCCTCTCTGAATCTCAAATAAAGGATCTCTCAAAAGTTAATTACTCCTTTAGGTCAATAACCAATAAATATGAAAGAATGCTTGCAGAACTAGGTATAGGTGACTCCCCACTTGTGTCCTACTTGAGAAGGCACAGACCTGTGAAAATTTCTCACCATGGATAAATGTACCTTGGGAATGTTTGCATATCTCAGTGAACTAATGGACATTCTATTGTCGCTTTGCGACATCATGAGGAATGTTTTTAATCCATTTTGCGCACTTACTTGCTTTGATTTTCTTTTGTAATTAAAGCTATTGGCTGCCTAACAGCCAAGTGCTTTGCATAGAGAAGTTAAGGATATGAACTGACTTGTAAGTATTCTATATAGAAAAATTCTGAGCTTCAGAAATGGTCAACACGTGTATTTTCTTTTTTTTATGAAATACATTTTATATTTTTTATTTTTATTAAATTATAATTGTGTACATTAGTGCAATCATGGAGTACGATGTGCTGACTTCATATACAATCTGAAATATTTTCATCGAACTGTTTAACATGGCCATCATGGCATTTTCTTAATCACTATATGATGATATTTTTATTCCTTAAGTAGGCTATTCAATCTTGGTTTGTGCAAATACACTTACGAGGTTAACACTCATGACAAAATCACCCAATACCACATGTCAGAATGTGGCCCCACCATTAAATATATTTGTACATGACAGTATATACAAACACATAAACATACAGTCAGCTATCTAAACATAAAAATACTTTAGTGGGCCTACTTTTTTGAGTTGTATAGAATATGAAATGCAAAACAATATTTGGTGTACGGAGAAAGGTACTTTGGGAATGCTAGAATAAATCTATTATATAAGATCTTTTTATTCACCCTCTAAATATATCTCCTGGAAGACTCAAAAGAACATTCCCATTATGACGGTGAAAATGCATTTGTGAGGTGGGGCTTTCATCATCCTTGAACAACTCTGTATTGTTCTCATTGATAGACTAAAACTGACAGAGAAAACCACGGGCATTGAACCAAGCTCCCTAAATTTATAATGGTATCCTGCTATTGCAGGAGCCAAATTTCAGCCTTTATTGCTAAAGTTAAAATCAGTAAGGTTTCCAAAGAGCAGACAAGGTGACATATCAGAGTAAACAGCCTCTGAGTTAATTTGGCATTGACTAATTTTGCTGTCCCCACACTGAAATAGATGGGTAGACTTCTAAAGTGGGTCGTGATTTGTATAAGCAGTAAATCTCTAAGCCTGACCATAATGGAAAGTCAAGGGATGTCAACAAAATGCCAGACATGAGCCAGGTTTCAAATCCAAGTCCAATTGAAGGACTCAGCATGTAACCTAAAATGTATACAGAAAGTCTTTCTCACAGAATTCCCTCAAAGAAACTGCTAAAACTTATTGAGGAGGAGAAATAATCAGACTTCTGAAGAATTTCCAGACAGCAACTCTGAACTATCATTAATCTTTATAGCCCCATACCTCAATTGCAGTTCTCCCAGCTAAAATATACTTCTATTCATCAGTGGAATTTGGGGGCCAGTCTGTCTACCATTTTCTACAGAAAGTCCCTAAATGAAGTTTCTCCCCAGGTAGAAAAGATTAAATGGAAGGAGATATAATCAGCAAATGGATAATTTCCACATTATCCTATCAGAAGCATGAAGTAGTTTGTGGTAGGAATACTCAAGAAGACTGTCTAGCAGGCATTTTACTTTCAGCTGAAAGGGCTAGACATGTATCTTCAGTGTTTTATCTATCTCAGGGCTTTATCAACGCACCATCCCTGTTTCATAACCTAGTCTTTAGGCATTCTGTCATCTCACCATTCCATGGAACATAAAGCTCTTTTATTACATTGATGATGTCATGCTGATTGGACTTCGTAAGCAGAATGTAGTTGCTTCTATAGACACAAACGTAAGGCATCTATGCCAGAGAATGGAAGTAAAAATTCACAAAAAGTCAGGAACCTGCCAAGCAGGCATGGTAGTTTAAAAAAAAAATTGTTGCTTCTGAATTCTTTTACCATTCAGAAAGTACCATGATGCATAAGGGAACTGTTTGGAATTTGAAGGCAATACTTTATTTAGACATTCCACTTTTATTCATTTACCTACTATGTCAAAAAATTATCAGTGAGGCCTGGAACAAGATAAGGTTCAGTAACAGGGTCAGATTGCTATGCAAACTATTTTACTACTGAAGCTGTATGACACAGCAGATTCAAGGGTGCTGATATTCACAGAACACGAGGCTGTTACATGGAACATTGACAGCATAATAGCATATGTGTCTATAAACACATGGAACATTGACGTCATAATAGCATATACATTTGGTATTTGAATTACCCTGTAATTCATGGCATATAGTAATATTTAACATGAAGTTTTCTGTTTCAAATTATATTAAATTTTGTGATATGGAATTCATAAAATTCATGTATCTTCCAATATTAGAACAAATCATAGCCTTCTCAAGGACAGAGAACACGTTACTAATTTCTGTTCAGCTGTCCATGACCCTTTGCTTCCACAAGAGTTTCTGCTGCTCTATCTACTGCCATGGTGACATCCTTTCATGCTAAAGACCAAAAAGCTGGGTTTAGACCCTTATAATAATATTAGAGCTTATATCTCTGAAGTCAGATAAATTTCTAAATGTGAAATTTTGCAGAGCTAGCTTCTGTGCTGGGAGTAAAGCTCAACCTTTCTAGCATGTTAAAAAGCCATCCAATGATCTGATTCTACAGGCCTCTTTCTGCTCATTTTCAGCCAATCCCCAGCTTTTATCCTTATCATCACCACATGTCAGTCTT
Source organism: Arctocebus calabarensis (assembly GCA_963573935.1). Classification (NCBI taxonomy): domain Eukaryota; kingdom Metazoa; phylum Chordata; class Mammalia; order Primates; family Lorisidae; genus Arctocebus; species Arctocebus calabarensis. The sequence goes on along the minus strand of CAUYON010074614.1, from coordinate 4,534 downwards.
TGCAAGTGTATTTATTTCTTTCATCTAGACTACACCTCCTACTCCCTCTACAGACTACTAATTTCTCAAGATAAACATCAAAGATTTCCACCACTGAGAAGCCCTTCCATACTTACAAAGTTCCAATCTTGACATTTCTCGTTTTGTATTCTCAAAGTCTCAATCTGTTGCTCTCAGTAGAGTGCTATGGTATCACAGCTCACAGCAACCTCAAACGCTGGGACTTAAGCAATTCTCTTGCCTCAGTCTTCCAAGCAGCTGGGACTAAAGGTGCCCCCCACAACACCTGGCTATTTTTAGAGACAAAGTCTCTGGCTCAGGATGGTCTCCAACTAGTGAGCTCAGGCAAACCACACACCTTCCTCCCAGAATACATAGATAGATTTTAGCTTCCTCTAATGTACTGTACAAGTGAAAAAGATAGGGCCACATAAGGTGAGGCACAAATGTATTGAGTTATCTTTGTAGGAAAGGTCATTTTTATTAACAATAATTACTATTTATTTAATGTTACATGCAAGAGAATGTGCTAAGAGCGATACATGCAGCCTTTGCAATCATTATTACAACTCAGAGATAAAAAATTGAATCTTAGGGGTGGCACCTGTGGCTCAGTGGGTAGGGCACTGGCCCACATAATGGCAGGTTCAAACCCAGGCTTAGCTAAAAGAGAAATGACAACTGCAACAACAAAAGAAAAAGAAAAAAAAACAGGTGTTGTGGTGGGCACTTGTAGTCCCAGGAACTCAGGAGGCTAAGGCAAGAGAATCACTTAAGCCTGAGTTTGAGTTTGCTGTGAGCTACGATGCCACAGCACTCTACCAAGGACAACAAAGTGAGACTGTCTCAGAAAAAAAATTGAATTTTAGGGAGGTTGGTATGTTACCAAATGTTACAACCCTCAATAGTAAGTTCGGATGAGAACTCAAGTCTGTACGAAGCCAAAGCCCAAGTTTTCAAAGATCGGCTGTATTTTGACTACTGGTTTTCTGAATAATAACCTCCAGATCATCACTAATATAGTAACAGTAACTAAAAAGGATGCCCTTCGAGCTTAAAGAAATCAGGTAGCAGATGTCAGAAAATCTAGATTCCATCCCCAGCTCATATATCAACTAGCTGTGTGTCCTTGATAATGTCAGCCTCTCTGATAGGCAGTTTCTGATTCCTAAACAAATGGATTATTCTATTTTTTTATAGTTAGCAAGCAATAACTCAATTCTCCTAATTATACTGGGAAGTACTATTATTCTCATTTTATACATGAAGAAACCGAGGTTCTTAAAGGTTAAAAAACTTCCCTACGTTTTCACAATAAATGAGTTCATGAGTTTGACTTCAAATTATATAAAGAGAGAGAAAAAATCAAATAGCAAATGATTTAAACTGTGTCCTATGAACAACTTTAATCTTCAGAGCACTTGAGCTCTAAAGTAGAATTTGATGAAGGTGCCAAACATCTGGTACAGTGCATGCAAGCACAGTGGGGCAGGGGTCTGCAACACGGTCAGACATATACTGTGCCTATTGTGTATATTGTGCTTTGGAAATATGACAACAAAACATGTCTGTCAAATGACATGCGATTTGAATTTCTTTGGTTAACAATTTGTTCATTTACTTATAACCAAGTAATTTTTTGAAATTTAAATTCTCTCTTTCCTCATTGTTGTAAGAATACGAAAGATAGACGTTTCTTCTCTTCCTTTCTTATTTTATCCAACTCAAGGTTCTCTTATCAAGGTGACAGTAGGATGTGAATTAACAACTTTGTGTTTTCACTGACCATTCTAAAGCCGTTTATCCCTGTGTTCATGTGCTCCAGAACTTTGTTTTGTAGGATGTGACATATGACAATCTTGGAAAGACTGGGTTGTCACTCAGTTTGTGAAGGGAATGCTAGCACCCTACTGCCTGAGAACTCTGAGTGTTACAGGTTCCCAGGGATGTTCTCTGTGTGTGGCTGGAGTATAACACCCTAGGAGAAGTGTAAATTTGAGGGATATTGATTTCATGGGAGTTTTAGAAGACTGGAGGTCAGAAGGTACCCGTGTGTCCAGCATGGAAAGAGTAGAACAGCACTCTTTCAATTGCGCGTGAGTAAGGGCGCCCAAATAGTGAGAACAGTGAATGTAAAACCAATGTGCACTTCTTCAGTTTGTCTAGACTGTCACAGCCCAGATTATCCACATCATTCTCTGCAAGGGAAGGATTTCTTGAATCTTGAAGCTTCCCTTGACCTTGAATAACTGAGGTCAGATTTCCAAGCAACCCTAGAAATGACTTCTAGCATAGTTAAGTATAGAAAAATAAGGCTATTAATAGCTTGGTGGGTATTGTGCCAACCACATACACTAAGGATGGAGAGTTCGGACCCGGCCTTGGCATGCCAAACAACAACTACAACAAAAAGCCAGGCGTTGTGGTGGGCACTTTTATTTCCAGCTATTTGGGAAGCAGAGGTAAGAGAATCTCTTAAGCCCAAGATTTAGTGGTTGCTGTGAGCTGTGTGCCACAGTTCTACCAAGGGTGACATAGTAAAGCTCTATCTCAAAAACACAAAAAAAATTTTAAAGAAATGTGAATTTTAAAAAGAAGAAATGTGAACAATTTCCTGCAGCTTAAGTGTCTTGGTACATATTTATGTTGACTACACACTTGTTTAATAAACCCACACTGATAACCAAAATGTCATATGTATTTTGCAAGGCTGCAAGGATAAAATAATGATCAAGATACAGCTCCTGATTTTAAAAGGTCTATTGTAACTGGCCAAGACAATAAAGGTAATATATATGTGTGTGTTACATAATACTGAACAATTAAGACAATAGTAAGCATAAGCAAGTAATTTTAAGAGGCAAAAAGGAAAAATTGCATATTTGGTCTTTCAGGATCAGAGAAGACATTTAGAAAAAGAGAACAGCAAAGCAGAGATCTAAAAGGCAAAGAGAAATGAGGATGTCAACAAAAGCTGAAAAGTATGGACTGAGGAGAGCAACTTGCAGATGTACAAAATGGCATTGTTGTGGTTCAAAGTCTATGTTGTTTTCAACAGAAAAAGTCTGTCTAATGAAATACTGAATGGACCCACCAAACAAAATACAATGAAAAGCATATTTTAGCCAGTAAGACCAATATAGAATTCAGTGTTAATGGCCCATCTATGGCCCGATATCCAGAAAGAGACGAATAGACAAGCTATACATAGTCCACGAACTTGCTGGTTCAGTACTTCTTGTTTTACTGATTGCGATCTAATGGTAAAATCCAAGGCTCAAAGAGCCTTCCGTTCTCTCTTTAGTTCCAACACATGGAAATGAGCTGCAGTTGAAACTCTGGACTAGGGAAGAAAGGCCTCTACCTCTCTACCTCTGAAGGCAACATAGAGTAGAAGATATAAAATGCAAAAGAACATGTTGGCAAGTCCCTAGGCTCTTAATATCTATTACAGGAGGCTAACAGGTGGTTAGTGTGCTGTATCCACACTTGCATTAACACAAGTGGTTAATGTGCTGTATCCAGAACAAGAAACACCAGCAGCATAGACAGTTGATCTACAGGCACCATGAATTTGCATGAGATGCAATTTTATTAGATATACGATCCTATTTGATTAATCATAGCATGTAGTGGGAAGCATTATTTGCATAGAGCATTTCTTTCCTGTTCTAACCCTCCATTTATGTGTAAGACACAATCTCAAAAAGCAGGAACTGGGCATCAGTCACATAAAAGGTTTATGCTCTTTATGCGAAGAAAATTGCTGTTTACAAATATCACACGCAAGTTCTGTTTTATGGACAGAAATAATTCACTCTTAAGCTATAAAGGTCCCAGAGAAATAGGTTTGCATATCTACATCTAATTGTAAAATACGAGAAGCCCATGGAACTATCCGAGAGATTTGTACATTTCATGGCCATGCCTTGAATATTTCCAAACACCAACCAAATGATGCAGGCTTAATGGCCACAGTTCATTTACAGCATGTTAGCTAAATGTCACTATTTTTTGCACAGTGCAGGAAAACACAGAGATTTCTATAGCAATAAAAGGCACACTCTTCATTTTTTCTAAAAGGGGTATATCTTTCCCATTTCAGGGGGATAGGAAAACGAGGATCATAGGTAAATAATTAGTATTTTCTATTGCAAAGTGCTTTTGCAACAATCATCTTCCAGACAGTATAATTCTTTAAAAAATATTAAAAGCATTGTTTGCCTATTTAAAGTGTTCTTTATTCTTTGTTTCCTGAAACAATCAATTATTTCATGCGGAAAATGGAATTGGTTTTTTACTTGAAAAAATCAAGTATTTCATATTGAAAATGGGATTGACGGAGGCAGAGCAAGATGGTGGACGAGTAACAGCTTCCTTGAGGCTGGGCACAGTGAGACTGGGGAGAGAGGACTTCAGGCATCTCTGCCAGGCAGGATCTGCCCAGAAACTTCCCTTTGGGGACACAGGGAGACAGTGTGAGGCTTCTGGACACTCTGAGGAAGGCTAAAGCGGAGGAGATTGGGCAAGTGGT
>CAUYON010074613.1:0-29570 GCA_963573935.1 Arctocebus calabarensis | reverse complement strand
GTTAATATGTTAGCATAGCAGTATTCCCAGATAGTTTTTTGTTTGTTGGGAGGTTGGGCTTTGGGGGGGCAGAGTTAATACTTTGCATGAAATATCTTATCTTATAACAGTGAAATTGCTTTCTCTTTTGTCTTGTGATTTGTTTTGAGGTGAAATTTAAGTTTTTGTGTGAGTAGTACTATTATACCTATCTTGAGTGTCTTGCTTGTACTGTATCACATCATATCTTTGTTTAATTTTTAATAAACTGTTCACTTGTTAAAAAAAAAACCCATTTATGCCTGTTATGCTTATTTTAGGGGAATTTAAATATTGGGCTTATTCAATGTTTGCAAAGTAAGGGATATTTTATTTCTAGGGCAGGTAAGAGGTCTGATATACTTTTAAGAAAATAGTTACCAAAAAATTTGTCCTTATAAAAGACTGGGAAAACAATCATGAAAAAAAAAAAAAAAGGAATCTTGACAATTTAGAAGGCTTCAGAATCCAGACAGCTAGTATGTCTTTAAATTCTTGTTCCAATTTACGTAAGAAAGACAGTGAGGAATGCCATCAAATCATTCATCCTTAATAAAAGAGTTTGGTCTTAGATCAAAAGATTTGGGAATATATACTTATGTTTTAAATTTGTTCATAATATTTAAGAATGTTTCTTATGATTCTACTTGAAGCCATTTTTTCAATTAATTATTAAAATATATATAGAAAGTAAGATTCCCATAGAAGTAGGAAGAAATAGGATATAAAAAGTGAGAAGAGGCTGTTGAAGTGCCTCATGCCTATAATCCTAGGACTCTAGAAGGCTGAGGCGGGAGGACTGCTTGAGCTAAAGAGTTTGAGACCAGCCTGAGCAAGAAAGAGAAAAAAAACAGAAAAATCAGCCATATGGTGGTGGGTACCTGTAGTCCCAGCTACTTGGGAGACTGAGGCAGGAGCATCATTTAAGCAGAGAAGCAGAGGAATTTGAGGCTGCTGTGAGGTCTGACGACACCACTGCACTCTAGCTAGCAGGGTGACCGAGTGAGACCCTGTCTCAAAAATAAATAAATAAATAAATAAATAAATAAAAACCAGAGTCAGACATGAGCAGGACTGACTGTGCATTGATGGAAGTCCCAGTACAGGCTGGGACTGTGTGACTACAAACAGGAAAAACGAGTAAAACAGGCTCGGTGCCTGTGGCTCAAGCGGCTAAGGTGCCAGCCACAAACACCAGAGCTGGCAGGTTCGAATCCAGCCCAGGTCCACCAAACAACAATGACGGCTGCAATCAAAAATAGCCGGGTATTGTGGCGGGCACCTGTAGTCCCAGCTACTTGGGAGGCAGAGGCAGGAGACTCGCTTGAGCTCGGGAGTTGGAGGTTGCTGTGAGCTGTGATGCCACAGCACTCTACCCAGGGTGACAGCTTGAGGCTCTGTCTCGAAAAAAACAAAAAACAAAAAACCAGTAAAACATAGGACTTCTGCATCTTAATACCTTGTTCTTTTATTACTCCTTTTAGACCAATTACTGTGAACAGAATTTTTTTAAATTTCTGAATATTATAGAGGTACAAATGTTTTGGTTACATGAATTGCTTTATGCAGTTTGAGTCAAAGTTATTTATTTATTTATTTATTTTGAGACAGAGCCTCAAGCTGTCACCCTGGGTAGAGTGTCGTGGCATTACAGCTCACAGCAACCTCCAATTCCTGGGCTCAAGCGAGTCTCCTGCCTCTGCCTCCCAAGTAGCTGGGAATATAGGCGCCCGCCACAATGCCCGCCTATTTTTGTTTGGGTTGCAGCCGTCATTGTTGGTTGGTGGGCCCAGGCTGGATTCGAACCCGCCAGCTCAGATTTACATGGCTGGCACCTTAGCCCGCTGAGCCACAGGCGCCGAGCTGAGTCAAAGTTATAAGTGTGTAGGCCTGGTGCAGTGGCGTAAGCCTGTAATCCTAGAACTTTGGGAGGCCAAGACGGATGGATTGCTTGAACTCATTAGTTTGAGATCAGCCTGAGCAAAATTGAGACCCTGTCTCTACTAAAAACAGAAAAACTGAGGCAAGACGATCACTTGAGTCTGAGTTGGAGGTTGCTGTGAGGTATGATGCCATGGCACTTACTTGGTGACAGCTTAAGTCTGCCTCAAAAAAAAAAAAAAAAAGTTGTTAAGTGTGCCCTTACCTGGATAGTGGTTAGGCATGAATTTATTCTTCTCCTCCTGCCCCCTTCTAGCTTGTTTTCCTTCAAGTTTTACTACCAAATGTGCACATGGGTGTTGATCAATTAGTTCCGATTTAATAGTGACTATATGTGGTGTTTGTTTTTCCATTCCTGTGAAACTTCTCTTAGAAGCATGGTCTCCAGTTTTATAAAGGGTGTTACAAAAGGTATTAGTTCATCATTTTTCTCTGTAGTAAAGAAAATTCCTTTAAGCATTTCACAATAGCATAATCTTCACTGGTTTTCATTTATTTCCTAATATTCACCAAAAGCTTCAGTGTTTGGACATAGTATATCTGATTTTTTATTTGTTAAATTTTGTTTTTAATAGACACGTGACAATTATACATATTTATGGGGTATACTGCAATGTTTTGATACACATTTACATTGTGTAATGATCAAATCAGAGTAATTAGCATATCTACACTTATCACTTAACACTTATCATTTCTTTGTGGTGAGAACTTAGGTAAACTGATAAAGATGTCAATACCTCTACCATGTCTGAACAGATATACTCTTGTATGGTTTCCACAAAAACTAATGAAAAGCTGTTTCTCTCTTAATGGAATATTAGTCCCCATTCATGGAAGGGCTAAAAAACCCCAAAAGTTAGAAATCATATTATTCGCTGGGTGTGATGGCACATGTCTTGGGAGGCTGAGGTGGGAGAATCACTTGAAGCCAGGAGTTTGTGACCAATCTGGACAATGTAAATTAGACCTGGTCTATAAAATATTTTAATAATGAGTCAGGCATGGTGGTGCACACATATAGTCCCAGCTACTAGGGAGCCAGAGGCAGGAGGATCACTTGAGCCCAGGAGTTCAAGGATGTAGTGAACTATGACTTTGCCACTGTGCTCTAGCCTGGGCAACATATCAGCAAGGCCCTGTCTCTTCCTTTTTTTTTTTTTTGAGACATGGTCTTACTTTGTCGCCCTGAGTAAAGTGCCATAGTGTCACAGCTCACAGCAACTTCAAACTCTGAGGCTTAAGCAATTCTCTTGCCTCAGCCTCCCAAGTAGCTGAGACTATAGGTGCCCACTACGATGCCCAGCTATTTTTTTTTCGAGATGGGGTCTCGCTCTGGCTCAGGCTGGTCTTGAACCTGTAAGCTGCAGCAAACCACCCACCTTGGCCTCCCAGAGTACTAGGATTATAGGCGTGAATTACTGTGCCAGACTGCCAAGGCCCTGTCTCATAACAATAACAACAAAAACAAAAAAACAAGAAAAGAAATCATGATGTTATAAATTAAAATAACACATTAAAGTTTTTATCTTGGACGACGCCTGTGGCTCAGTGGGTAGGGTGCAGGCCCCATATATTGAGGGTGGTGAGTTGAAACCCGGTCCTGGCCAAACTGCAACAAAAAATAGCCAGGTATTGTGGTGGGCACCGGTGGTCCCAGCTATTCAGGAGGCTGAAGCAAGAGAATCGCCTAAGCCCAGGGGTTGGAGGTTGCTGTGAGCTGTGATGCCAGAGCACTCTACCAAGGGCAATAAAGTGAGACTCTGTCTCTACAAAAATAATAAATAATAATAATAATAATTTTATCTTAATGACTTCTTTTCTCACCTTCTGAAATTTTACTTTAATTTTTTTCAGGATTTATAGTTCTTGTTATCAAATTAAAGGAATGGAGATGGGAGACTCTTTATATTTCTAATTTATATATATATATATATATTTTTTTTTTTTAGAGACAGAGTCTCACTTTGTCACCCTTGGTAGAGTGCCGTGGCTTCACGGCTCACAGCAACCTCCAGCTCCTGGGCTTAGGCGATTTTCTTGTCTCAGCCTCCTGAGTAGCTGGGACTACAGGTGCCTACCACAACGACCAGCTATTTTTCTGTTGCAGTTTGGCTGGGGCTGGGTTTGAACCCCCTCCACCTTTGGTATATGGGGCCGGCGCTCTACTCACTAAGCCACAGGCACCGCCCTATATTTCTAATTAAGATATTTTGATCTTTCTGCATTATGTCTGCTTTCCCTCTTCGACCTTCATTTTGCTCGTGTCCCTCACTTTCCCCTTTGTTATGTCTCATGCTCATCCAATGCTTGGGATGCTGGTACATGGATCTCTTCTTCCCTGCAGTGGATTGGCTGCCCTGGAGAACTGCATGTGGGCTGAAAACCAGGGCACCTATAGTTATTCTAGCAGCTGTGCTCGTACTTTTGAGAACACAGTGAAGATTTTCATTGACTTTTTTGCATCTAAGAGCTATCATAAGTCAAAAGCAGGCAACACAGCATGAGCTTGCCTTTTTCTATAGGAGTTACTACACACAATGATTTGAAAATGAAAATCTAGATCAAATCTGCGATTCTGACTGTCTAATTAAGCAATGGCTTTTTTTTCTCCCACAAATTTCCAGGCTCTTTATTATTTCTGTCTCAACCATACCTTCATGCTCAAAAAACAAAGCACTTAGGCAAAAGAAGAAAGCTTTGGCACAGATTTTGACAGAGACTAAAGTTGCAGAGTTTCATTTGGACAAATGAGCATGCCACAATTATTGTCCTGAAACTTTTGCAAAATATTTTCTGGAATGTAAATTTGAAAATGTTCTGACATACTGGATTTGTTTTCTTTTGAAGCATAGTTTAAAGGTGTGCATTTCCTCCCATCAAGGCTTTGACCATCCCAGTTCACCTAACTCTGAGCTTCTATCACCTTTCATTTGTGCCATTCACTTTAGACACTTAAATTACTGTTAATCATCTTTTCTTTTCTTTCTTTTTTTTTTTTTTTTGCAGTTTTTTGGCCAGGGCTGGGTTTGAACCCACCACCTCTGGCATATGGGGCCGGTGCCCTACTCCTTTGAGCCACAGGTGCCGCCCGTTAATCATCTTTTCAACTGATTTCTTCTGAATTCTAAACCAGAATGGGACTCTCTCAAGCATAATGCCCATTGTAGATTTCTTTCTTCACAGACCCATGACCTCAACACACTGCTCACTGCTAAGACGACAGTAGATGCTCATTACATACTTGAAACAAGGTGGGACTGACATGGGTAAAACATTACAGCAATACTCTCTTCTTTCATCATCACAAACATTCACACAGCCAAATGCATTTTTTAAGAGCCAGGACTACAGTGAAATTCTATTATATTAAGTGTCACAACTTGCACTTTCCCACAATTTATATTTTTTCATTCTTTCCCCCATAGTGTTACTGTATTATATACTGGGTTTGCCCCAATTCTTTGAAACACTTGGCAAGTATTTCTAGTGCTTTGAACTCTGCTGTTGTTGAGGTCTGTATTAAATCAATTCCCCCAGACTGGAATTCCTGTAAAAGTTTATTTTAATTGCTTCTCTTATCTGGCTATTTTATCAGAAATACTCCCCTCTAATTTTCATTTGTACTCTTTATGAAGCTGTTTTCTAACTATTGCTTTGTCTAAATCATCCCTCTCCTGACAACTTATCAGGACACTGCTGAAGTCCAAGTTAAGCTCCTTTCATCAGAGCACTTAGGGCTCCTTTCTTTTTGATTTCCACCATGCCAAAGCCCAGGAACACAGCTCACCAGGGCTCATCTGTTTCTTCAGGCACTTAGTCCACTTCTTCCTTGAAGCCTTCAGCCAAGCTGCACCTTATGCACTAGACCTATGCCATCCAACACAGTGGCCGCATGTGGTTATTCAGATTTCAGTGATTTAAAAGTAAATAAAATAAAACATTCGGTTTCTCGGGTATGTGTCAAATACTAAACAGCCATTTGTTGTTAAGTGGCTACTGTACTGGAAATCACAGATAGAGAACATTTTCACCACTGCAGCAAGTTCTGATGGACAGCTGACTGGATGATCCCGTTCCTGAAATCCCCCCAGACAGTGCTGTATGCGCTGTGCCCTCCCACTAGTGTCTTTTCTCATTTCCACTCATGAATAAGGTTGCTGGGTGTCTTCTCTGGAAGGAAGGGCAGAGAGAGAGAAAGGAGGTGTCTGCACATGCAGGCAGGGTTAAAACACTCATCCAACCCTCATCACCCAGACATCAGTACGAGTGCGCCCTATCATCAGGAGCACAGGGTGACAGAGTCGGACTTCAGTTCTTTCTACAAGGAGTTGGTCTACAAGGAGTTGGGGCAAAGGTACTCACAATATGACTGGAATAGAAAAATGGATTTTCTATATGATTGTTCAAATTTCATGTCCTTTGTCATACCAATAAGTGTTAATCTATACATTGAGCTTACCAAGATAGAAGGTCAGGTTATAAAATTTTATTATCTAAAGGTTTCTGGTATGACATCTTCAACCTATCAAACACTGATGAACTTAGTGTTTTCTCTCTGCTCTGAGTATCCTTTCCTGCCACACATCCTGCCATCCTTTCCCAAATGTTCAGCTCCACCATCTGGTGAACTTCTCTCATAGTCCCAATCTCTTGCTCAGCTACTCAAACGTTCCTACCTCCTCAACCTCATCATGGGGCACTGGCTTTTCCATTTGGTCTTAATTGAAACCTGGACCCCTAGAGAACCCATTACCTCCCCCAGTAAGTGTGCTCATTCTCTCAAGCTCCTCATTCTGCCAGGTTTTAACACAGGTTCTCCTCACTCCCCAAAGGGGTTTCCAAATCATCACTTTTTTTTTTTTTTGATACACAGCCTCAAGCTGTCACCCTGGATAGAGTCCCATGGCATCACAGCTTACAGCAACCTCCAATTCCTGGGCTCAAGTGAGACTCCTGCCTCCAATTCCCAAGTAGCTGTGACTACAGGTGCCTGCCACAATGCCCGGCCATTTTTTTTTTGGTTGCAGCCTTCATTGTTGTTTGGCAGGCCCGGGCTGGATTTGAACCCACCAGTTCAGGTGTACGTGGCTGGCACCTCAGTCGCTTGAGCCACAGGCGTTGAGCCTGAAAAGCCAACTTTTTATTTCATTAATTTTCTGAATGATTCTTTTGTTTTCAACTTCATTAATCTCTGATTTAATTTTGGTTATTTCTTTTCTTCTACTGGGTTTGGGATTAGATTGTTCTTGTTTTTCCAATTTTACAAAACGGTTCATGCATTTGTTATATACTGTCTTTCAAATGTAGGCATCTAATGCAATAAATTTCCCTCTTAAGACTGCTTTTGCTGTATCCCACAGGTTTTGGTAACTTGTGTCTTCATTGTTGTTATGTTTGAGGAATTTTACGATTTCCTCTGTTATTTCTTCCTGAACCCAACCATCATTCAGCATAAGGTTTTTTTTTTTTTTGTACGAAAGGTCTTTATTAGCAGGGAAGCTGCAGAGCAGCATTAAGGGGAAGGAGAGAGAGAGAGAGAAACAGGGGAAGAGAGGAGAAAGAGAGAAGGGAGAGAAGAGAGAGAGAGAGACACGAGACACGCGGGGGAAGGAAGAGAAAAGAGAGCCATAAGGTTGTTTAATTTCCAAGTCTTTGTGTGGGGATCAATGTTTTTGTTGGCGTTGAGTTCCACCTGTATTGCTTTGTGGTCTGAGAAGATACACAGTATAATTTCTTTTCTTTTAATTTTGGATGTGGTTGATTTTAGAGTACATACCATGGACTGATGAGAAAAATGTACATTCTTTAGCTTTGGTATGGTGTGTTTTGTATGTTTATTAATTTCATTTGTTCTAGGGTCACATTTAAGTCCTTTGTATCTCTGTTTAGTTTATGTTTAGAGGACCGGTCCAATTCTGTCAAAGGGGTGTTAAAATCCCCAACTATTGGATGGCACCTGTAGCTCAGTGGGTAGGGTGCTGGCCACATCTACCCAGGCTGGTCAGTTTGAACCCAGTCTGGGCCAGCTAAACAACAATGCCAACTGCAACAAAAAAATAACCAAGTGTTGTGGTGGGTGCCTGTAGTCCCAGCTACTTGGGAGGCTGAGGCAAGAGAATTGCTTAAGCTCAAGAGTTTGAGGTTGCTGTGAGCTGTGACACCATGGCACTCTACTGAGGGTGACATACTGAGACGCTGTCTCAAAAACAAAAAAAAGTCCCTAACTATTATGGTGTTATGGGATATCATATTGCTCAGATCCATCAAGGTCTGTTTCACAAACCTGGGAGCATTCAAATTGGGTGAAATATCTTCTTGTTGCATTTTTCCTTTGACCAGTATAAAGTGTCCATCTTTGTCTTTCTTACATTTGATTGCTTTAAATCTGTTTGTATCTGAGGATAAGACTGCAACCACTCCTATCTTCTGAATTCCATTAGTTTGAAATACTGTTTTTCCATACCTTAATCCTTAGTCCTGATTTGTCCTTCAAGGCTAGGTGTATCTCCTAGAGACACCATATGAATGTCTTGTGCTTTTTTATCCTTTCAGCCAGCCTGTGCCTCTTCAGTGGTGAATTCAGTCCACTGACATTTATTGAGAGAATTGATAAGTGTGGTGGAGTTCTTTTTCTTTTTTTTTTTTGAAACAGAGACTCAAGCTGTTGCCCTGGGTAGAGTGCTGTAGCCTCACAGCTCATAGCAACCTCCAATTCTTGGACTTAAGTCATTCTCTTGCCTCAGCCTCTCAAGTAGCTGGGACTACAGGCACCCGACACAAAGGCTGGTTATTTTTATTTTTTGGTTGTAGTTGTCATTATTGTTTGGCAGGCCCGGGCTGGATTCAAACCTACCAGCTCTGGTGTATGTGGCTGGCGCTTTAGCCGCTTGAGCTACAGGCATCGAGCCAGTGTTGTGGAGTTCTAGTCATCTCATTTTGTGAATGTCCATTGTGTAGTTTTATCCTTTGTGCCACTATGGAAGTTAAATTTTGACACTTAGCTTCTGAGTGTTCCTTTGCTGGTGGTCCACTGTGTTACTAAATGTTGAGAACAGGTCTGAGAACATTTCCTGTAGAGCTGGGTCTTCTTGTGGCAAATTTCCTCAGTGCTTGTATATCCACAAAAGATTTTATTCCTCCATCCATTTTGAAGCTTAGTTTAGTAGGATACAAAATTCTGGGCTGAAAATTGTTTTGTTTAAGAATGTTGAAGGTAGATGAGCATGCTCTTCTGGCTTGGAAGGTTTCAGTTGAAAAGTCTGCTCTCATCCTAATGTCTCTGCCTCTGTAGGTCAATTGACACTTACTCCTGGCTGACTGCAGAATTTTTTCTTTCATCTTGACTTTGGACGGGTTCATTATAATGCGTCTTAGAGAAGCTCTGTCTGAGTTGAGATGACCTGGCATTTGATAGCCATCTGAAAGGAGTATGTTGGGGTCTTTGGTAAAATCTGGGAAGTTTTCATTTCTGATAGTCCCTAGTAGGGTTCCCATACATTTTGGACAATCTTTTTCCCCTTCAGGAATTCTTATTATTTATATATTTGAACATTTCATGGAGTCTCATAGTTTTCTAAGCACCTGTTACGCTTTCTTTCTCTTCTTTTCTGCCTCTTTAACTACCTGGGTTAACTCAAAAACTTTATTCTCTAGCTATGAGGTTCTTTCTTCTCCATGTTCTAGCCTATTTTTGTTTTTATTTTATTATTATTATTATTATATTTTTTTTGAGACAGAGCCTCAAGCTGTCACTTTGGATAGAGTTCCGTGGCATCACAGCTCACAGCAATTTCCAATTCCTGGGCTCAAGCGAGTCTCTTGCCTCCGCCTCCCAAGTAGCTGGGACTACAGGCGCCCGCTACAACGCCTGGCCATTTTTTGGTTGCAGCCAACATTGTTGTTTGGCGGGCCGGGTTGGATTCGAACCCGCGAGCTCAGGTGTACGTGGCTGGCGCCTTAGCCCGTTGAGCCACAGGCGCCAAGCCTATTTTTTTATTATTTTATTTATTTATTTTTTGCAGTTTTTTGGCTAGGGCCAGGTTTGAACCCACCACCTCCAACATATGGGGCCAACACCCTACTCTTTGAGCCACAGGTGCCGCCCCAGGTCTAACCTATTTTTGATACTTTCTACTGCATCTTTACATTCCCTGATTGTCTCCTTCATTTCCTTAAGCTCTGCCATATCCTTTCTTTTTTTTTTTTTGAGACAGAGACTCAAGCTGTCACCCTAGATAGGGTGCCGTGGCATCACAGCTCACAGCAACCTCTAATTCCTGGGCTCAAGCGAGTCTCCTGCCTCTGCCTCCCAAGTGGCTGGGACCACAGGTGCCCACCACAACGCTCGGCCATTTTTTGGTTGCAGCCGTCATTGTTGTTTGGTGGGCCCAGGCTAGATTCGAACCCGCCAGCTCAGGTGTACGTGGCTGGCGCCTTAGCCCGTTGAGCCACAGGTGCCGAGCCTGCCATATCCTTTCTATATTCTACATATCTCTTGCCTGACTTTTGGTTCTGTATTTCCATTTTTTTGTCCATTCCTTTTATTGTCTTTATCATCTGTATTTTAAATTCCCTTTCTGTCAAGTGCATTAATTTTTTATAGGTGAAGTCTCCTGCAGTAGCTGCCTCATAGTCCCTTGGGGGAGTTCCTCTGTTTCGGTCTTTCATGTTGCCTGAATTTTTCTGTTGGGTTCTCCTCACATGTTCTTTTCTCTTCTTCATCTCCTTGTCCTATTTACTTCTCACTGCCTCCTTTGTTTTAAATAGAAGTCTTGATGACTGTATGTTACAATGTGTCACTGGGACACCAGGTGGCGCTGTGAGTTTTTTTAGGAGACAGAGCACAGTCAGGAACCTTTATGGTCCTTGTTAGACACTTAGTTGCCTTTGGTGATTGCCTGATTGTTCCTCAGCATTCAGACCCTGCCCACTTGGGATCTTTAAGCTCACAACAGGTGGAATTAAGATGGCAGTGCTTTAGGCCCCTTCTAAGACCTTCTTAGGACCTTTCCACAATGCCAGCCTCCTCCCTACCAAGACTTTCTTAGTATGTCTGCCTTGCTGGTAAATTCACTCCAATTGGCATTTAAATCTGGTTGCAGTATACTGTTCAAGTTGGCCCATTCTTCCAAGCTTTCCACTTAACACACAGCTTCCCCCAACCACTGAAAACTTGGAAAGGCTTCCTCCCATCCTGGACTTCTGTGGTAGGACAGCCAATCCTAGCTAGTTGTAATCACTTGCCTAATTCATAAAGATTCTACCACTCAAGGGCAGCACCTGTGGCTCAAAGGAGTGGGGTGCCAGCCCCATATGCTGGAGGTGGCCGGTTCAAACCCAGCCCCGGCCAAAAACTGCAAAAAAAATAAAAAAAAAGATTCTACCACTCAGGATCATATGCTGTACTCAGCTCACTACCTCCTTGCTGTGCTCCCTGAGCTATGACTCTGGGTAAGGTCCCTATGCCAGGTATGGCTGGGTTCCCTCTTTTTCCCTAGTTGTTCTAGGACAGTGGTTCTCATTGTGAAAGTTTTATAGGACAGAAAAGTGGGTAAATATATACAAATCAAAGATCATGAAAACAACCCAGTGTCCATGATGAACAGAAAAACAAAATGTGTTCCATCCATATAATGGGATATTATTCACCCATAAACAGGATTAAAGCCCTAATTCATGCTATTACATGGATGACCTTGAAAACATGATGCGGAGTGAAATAGACACAAAAAGTCACATAATATATGTTTTCACTAGTGGCGCCCATGGCTCAGTAGGCAAGGGTGCCGGTCACATACACCTAGGGTGGTGGGTTTGACGCCCCAGGTCTGCTAAGCAACAATGACAACTGCAACCAAAAAATAGCCGGTCATTGTGGCAGGCGTCTGTTGTCCCAACTACTTGGGAGGCTGAGGCAAGATAATCACTTGGGAGTTGGAGGTTGCTGTGAGCTGTGATGCCATGGCACTCTACCCAGGGTGACAGCTTGAGACTCTGTCTCAAAAAAAACAAATAAAAAGCAAGAGTGGTGCCTGTGGCTCAAGGAGTAAGGCGCCAGCCCCATATACGTGGGTGGTGGGTTCAAGCCCACCCCAGGCCAAAACTGAAAAAATATATATATGACTCATCAGCTGACAAGGAAGGGAAACAGTGTGTATTACTCCTGCCAACTACCAGCAAGGCCAAGAAGGAGGCAGTCAGGATGATGAACTAGCATTCTCTGATATAATGAATAATTTACATTTACTCCATTGAAAAGAGCTATCTGTGCTTAGATAGCACAGCAAGCCTGGCTTACATGCATCTGCAAGACCTCTCCAATCCTCAGAGACTCAGACCAGCACAGGGGTGGGGCACAGCACGCAGAAAACAAAGCAGGCCCCTCCCTGTGAACTACCAAGACTGGTAGACTGAATAGGTCTGTTAGGGGCCATAGTGCTCAGTATGCCTGGGCCAAGCTGCCTGCCTACCTACTATCTAAGACTGGAAGGTTTTTGTTTGTTTGTTTTAAATTGAGACAGAGTCTCACTTTGTCACCCTCAGTAGAGTGCCACGGTGTCATAGCTCGCAACAACTACCAACTCTTAGACGATTCTCTTGCCTCAGCCTCCCTAGTAGCTGGGACTACAGGCACCTGCCATAACATCTGGCTATTTTTTATGTTGTTGTTGTTTGTTTAGCAGGCTTGGGCCGGGTTCGAACCCACCAGCCCCAAAGTATGTGGCTGGCACCCTAACCACTGAGCTACAGGCGCCCAGCCTAGACTGAAAGGTTTTTTTTTTTTGAGACAGAGTCTTACTATGTTGCCCTTGGTAGAGTGTTGTGGCATCACAGCTCACAGCAACCTCAAACTCTTGGGCTTAAGTGTTTTGTTTTTTTTTTTGAGACAGAATCTCAAGCTGTCACTCTCAAGCTTGTGGCGTCACAACTCCCAGCAACCTCAATCTCTTGGGCTTAAGTGATTCTCTTGCCTCAGCCTCCCAAGTAGCTGGGATTATAGGTGCTCGCCACAATGCCTGGCTATTTTTTTTTTTTTTTTTTTTGTAGAGACAGAGTTTCACTTTATCCCCCTTGGTAAAGTGCCGTGGCATCACACAGCTCACAGCAACCTCCAAATCCTGGGCTTAGGTGACTCTTGTCTCAGCCTCCCAAGTAGCTGGGATTATAGGAGCCATGACACCGGCTATTTTTCTGTTTTGCAGTTCGGCGAGGCCAGGTTTGAACTCACCACCTTCGGTACATGGGGCCAGTGCCCTACTCGATGAGCCACAGGCACCGCCCACGCCCGGCTATTTTTTGGTTGTAGCTGTCGTTTGGTGGGCCTGGGCTAGATTAGAACCTGACGGCTCCAGTGTATGTGGCTAGCACCTTAGCCACTTGTGCTACAAGCACCGAGCCTTAAGTGATTCTCATGTCTTAGCCTCCCATGTAGCTGGGACTATAGGTGTCCACCACAATGCCTGGCTATTTTTCTATTGCAGTTGTCATTGTTGTTTAGCTGGCCCGGGCTAGGTTTGAACCCGCCAGCCTTAGTGTATGTGGCTGGAGCTGTAACCACTGTGCTATGGGCGCGAGCCTAGACTGGAAGGTTTTTTTTTTTAAGAGACAGAGTCTCACTTTGTCGCCCTCTCTGAATGCTGTGGCATCACAGCTCACAGCAACCTCCAGCTCTTGGGCTTAGGCGATTCTCTTGCCTCAGCCTCCCAAATAGCTAGGGCTACTTGGGAGCCCGCCACAACGCTCGGCTATTTTTTGTTGCAGTTTGGCCGGGGCTGGGTTTGAAACCACCACCTTCGGTATATGGGGCCGGCACTCTACTCGCTGAGCCACAAGCACTGTCCTAGACTGGAAGGTTTTTACACATGCTGGCACTCACATTCCTGTGGAGGGAAAGCCTAACCCACTTCAACATGCAATACTGTTCCTGGTCTGGTGCCAAATGCCACTGTTTGAATTCAGGTCACAATTTATTCCTCATTGGGATGATCAATGTGACATATGTCAAATTCAAACATTTCTGAATTCTGCAGTGCATCTAGCCCTTGAGTTTCAGACAAGGGACTGTGGCTAGTATTTGGTTCTCCTAGCTAAATTCAGAACTCTCCAACCAACATGGGTTTATTTTATTCTCCTCAGAATAGCTGCTATAACATACCAAGGACAGCTATTTCTAGGAAAGAGGGCTTGGGAGGAAGTGTGCAAATCAAGGATGCCCTTGGCCTTCAGAGGCCACCATGGGCAAACACATAAAGTACATGGACAGCATGCAGGTACCAGGACAGGCCCTGAGAACACAATGCATCCTAGACCCTGTACCAGAAGCAGTCATTGATGCACATAACACGGGTGGGCACACAGGGCCCATGAATGCAGGCTGAGACAGGAAGGGTTGCCTTCATGAGTGAGGAGGGTTCACTGGCTTGGCTGTGGGTTCCTAGGCATGCCCTGGGCAGGCCTCTGTCCTCTCTTAGAGCTTCACGATGAGAAGGAGCAAAAGTGCCTGCCTGAGTCTGCTGGAGGGCTCAGGGTGATGATGCCAGGAAGCACCAAGCTGCCTGACCCACAGTCCAGGCTCCATGAATGCCCACTGGCCTTTAAATGCTCTGCTGAGGTTTGGTCTTTACTCTAAAGGCCTGTTGCAGACTTAGCCAGAGGGCAATATGAGAAATGGAGATTAAATGGGGAAGTGGCCATGTCCTATCCTCTCTTAATGTGGAGTACACAGGATCCCAGCTTGTGGGATCACTTATTTAGCAGCAAGATTTCTGCCATTCCTGCTCAGAGGGCTGGGGGAAGATGGGGCAGAATGGAGATCTCATTTACTTTCCTGCCACTGGCCAGCTTGTTCCTTAGACTAGAAGGCTGAGTTGTTCTTCACATCTAGGCCTGTGTCCCACGGGTGGGAGCACAACGCTCCCTCATTGCACTTGCTATTGACAGGAAAAGACACACTGAAGTTGACCCTTAAGAAACGGTAGCCACTGACTGCCTCAGGCCGTATAGGGGGATTCCAGCTCGTGGCAACTGTGGACAGCTTGTGCATTTCAAGGTTAAGCGGTTGCTGCCCCTTCCCTGGCCCACTGTGCTCCAAAATACAGCCTGTGCCAAGATGTTTGAACCAACCAGTGAAAAAAACTCATTCAAGTAGTGGCGCACACTACTCAGGAGGCTGAGGCAAGAGGATTGTTAAAACCCAAGAGTTTAAAGTTTCTGTGAGCTATGATGATGCCACGGCAATCTACCTAGGGTGACAGAAACTCTGTCACCAAAAAAAAAAAAATCATTCAATCATTCATTTTGAATAAGTGCCCAGATTGGAAACATGTGGCTTGTGCTTTCAGTCCTGCAGCTGCCTTAGGATTGATTCAGTACAAGTCAAAAATCCTGAGTGAAAGCCAGGCACTGTGGCACATGCCTATAATCCCAGAAACTTGGAAGGCCCAGGTGAGAGGACAGGATTGGATTCCTTGAGGTCAGGAGTGCCTGAGCAACATAGTGAGACCCCATCTCTCTCTCTCTCTCTTTTTTTCTGAGACAGAGACTCACTTTGTCCCCCTTGGTAGAATACCACAGTGTCATAGCTCACAGCAACCTCAAACTCCTAGGTTTAAGTGATTCTCTTGCCTCAGCCTCCCAAGAAGTAACTGGGACTACAGATGCCCACAACAACACCTGGTTATTTTTAGAGATGAGGTCTCACTCTGGCTTAGGCTAGTCTCGAACCTGTGACCTCATGCAATCTAACTGCCTTGGCCTCCCAATTGCTGGGATTACAGGCGTGAGCCACTGTACCTGGCCTTTCTTTTTTTCTTTTTGAGACACAGTCTCACTCTCAGCTTAGCTCATAGCAACCTCAAACTCCCAGCCACCATGCCTGGCTAATTATTCTATTTTTAGTAGAGATGGGATCTCGCTCTTGCTCAGGAGGGTCTTGAACTCCTGAACTCAAGGACTTCTTGTGCCTTGGCCTGCTGGAATGCTAAGATTACAGGCATGAGCCACTGTGTCCGGATAAGGCCCCTTCTCTTAAAAAAAGAAAATCTCCTTTGGGCAGGCACAGTGGCTCACGCCTGTAAACCTAGCACTCTGGGAAGCCAAGGCGGGTGGATTGCTTGAGCTCACAAGTTTGAGACTAGCCAAAAGCGAGAGCCCGTCTCTACTAAAAATAGAACAACTGAGGCAAGAGGATTGCCTGAGCCGCGTTGGAGGTTGCTGTGAGCTATGACGCCATAGCACTCTATCTAGAGCGACAGCTTGAGATTCTATCTCCAAAAAAAAAAAAAAAAAAAATCCCAAGAGAAGTCCTTGAAGCCTGGAAATCTGGGGCAGGGCCATGTCCGGAGCTGAAATAAACAGACACCTATATCTAACCTCGTAGCAGTGGATATCAATCCCTTATTGTTTTTCCTGAAACTATCTATATAGAGACAGAGGGAGATAAAAAGAGGTGTGCCGAGACTGAACACCCACATGCTTAAGAACTGGTTTCTCATTCAGTCCCAAAAGCTGGCAGGAAAAAGATCAAGAATGACAACTTCCTGAGATGATAATTGATTAAAGTACTTCTTAAAACTGTTTTTTACCATTACTAAATTCTGCATTTTGCATTGCTAAACACTGCTGTGGGTAGTGGGGAAGGGCTGCATCCTAAGACAGGTTGGGAGGGACAGGGGACAGGTGTCTGTGCCCAGTGGCACACATGCCTCAGTAGGCGGCACTGACACTGGCTTATTTTTATTAGGTAAAAATTGAAATGGATCAACATTACAGAATTCCATGATAACAAAAAGTACATAACTATAGCCAGTGTCTCCAAGGGATGGACATATGCTGGCCATGTCTCCTGCAGATAGCTTCTCTCAGCACATAGGACTGAGGGGTCATTGGGTGCAGGACCACTGCCTGTCCAGGTCACTATGCAGAATGCTAAAGCACCAACAGGGAGTGCTGTCAGGGGTATGAAGGCAAATTTGCTTAAAAACAATTCACTGGTAGCAAGAAGCTTGTGTATCTGGTTCCCCAAGAAAGTTTAACCTTTGTGCTTCCATTTCCATGACATCTATCCCCCATAATTTAATAAGGAGCAGATAAGACCGGTTTATCAGATATTCATATACCTAGGAGAGGCATCAGAGGTCAAGAATGACAACTTGAGTGGGGACAGAAGCCAGAACAGCTAGTAGGGCGGAGCCTGTGGCTCAAAGGAGTAGGGCACCAGCCCCATATACTGGAGGTGGCGGGTTCAAACTCAGCCCAGGGCAAAAACCGCAAAAAAAAAAAAAATTATAAAATAAGAGACCAACTCACTCTAAGAAACCAGGGAACAACTTCCCCACTGATGACTTTTGGTTTTAATGATCTTCATTTTATTTGGTGATCTCTCTTATAAACTATCTTCAAATTGTTATTAACTTTGAACAAGTGATCAAGGTCAGGAACCCCAGTGATAGGATGTATTGACAGCTTGGATCCTCTACACAATGTGCTGAAAAGGACACATATTGCCTCTGTGGGAATCCTGATTAAAACACAACTTCAGTCTACTCATGAGGAAACATCAGACAAATTACATTGAGAAATGCTCTATAAAATAACTGAGTTCTCATTCAAATGGCCAAAGTCACAGAAGACAGGGAAAAACTGAGGAATTGTCACAGATTAGAGGAGACTAAAGAGACATGATGACTAAATAAAACATGGAATTGGGATAGGATCCTGGACCAAAAAAGGTCATTAGGGTTAGCCGGGCGCTGTGGCAGGCACCTGTAGTCCCAGCTACTCAGGAGACTGAGGCAAGAGAATCGCCTAAGCCCAAGAGCTGGAGGTTGCTGCGAGCTGTAATGCCACAGCACTACCGAGAGTGACAAAGTGAGACTTTGTCTCTAAAAAAAAAAAAAGGTCATTAGGGCAAAAACTGGGGAATTCCCAATGAAATATGTACTCATAGTTCCATTAAAGGGTACCATGCTAATGGTAATTTCCTGGTTTTGATATTGTACTATGGCTCTGAAGGTATTGACAAGAGAGGAAGCCAGGAAAAGGGCAGGAAGTACAAGAACTCTCAGTACTATTTAAACTTTTTTTTTTTAAGTCAAGATTAAAAATACATGTACTATTTTAACTTTGGATGCTTAAACATACAGAATTGTTATTATTCAAATTTTTAAATTTTGTCCTCTTTCCTTTTTCTACACTACTCAATGTCATAGCACATCTTAGGTCTTATACCTAGAATGCAGCTGTTTATTACTTATTTGCAACAGTATTTTTCCAGTTATAACCTATAAAATAAATCAGTATAATACATCAGAAACCAGTCCAGTGGTACAGCAGAAACAAAACATCCCAACCATCCAGTGCAAGAGAGAGGGCAAAAGAGCCACGGTGAATAGCCGGGCGTTGTGGAGGGCGCCTGTAGTCCCATCCCAGCTACTTGGGAGGCTGGGGCAAGAGAATTGCTTAAGCCCGAGCTTGAAGTTGCTGTGAGCTGTGATTCCACAGCACTTTACTGAGGGCGACATGTAATACTCTGTCTCAGTCTCGGTGCCTGTGGCTCAATGGGCTAAGGCGCCAACCCACGTACACCTGAGCAGGCGGGTTCGAATCCAGCCCAGGCCTGCCAAACAACAATGACAGCTGCAACCAAAAAATGGCCGGGCA
Source organism: Arctocebus calabarensis (assembly GCA_963573935.1). Lineage (NCBI taxonomy): Eukaryota > Metazoa > Chordata > Mammalia > Primates > Lorisidae > Arctocebus > Arctocebus calabarensis. The sequence goes on along the minus strand of CAUYON010074613.1, from coordinate 10,949 downwards.
TTGTGGTGGGTGCCTGTAGTCCCAGCTACTTGGGAGGCGGAGGCAGAGACTCGCTTGAGCCCAGGAATTGGAGGTTGCTGTGAGCTGTGATGCCACGACACTCTATCCAGGGTGACAGCTTGAGGCTCTGTCTCAAAAAAAAAAAAAAAAAAGACTCTATCTCAAAAAAAAAAGAAAAGAGCCACAGTGAACACTGGGGTCCAGCCAGGACCAGAGGTTTGTGGGGCTGTCCCAGCCCGAGACCCACAGAGGAAGTGTCTTCTAAAGAGCCTACCTGTTTTTTCCTTGATCTCACAGAGCACACTGAAGAGAGCAGGCTTCATCCGATGGCAATTCAGAGCATGCTTTCTGAAAGAGAGGAGACAGGAGCATGTGAGAAAAGGGGAAGGATCATCTTGTCCTCAGAGGAAAGATCCTCCATTCTGAGAAATCAAACCAAGTCTGCCAGTTCTGAGTATGGATAATGCCTCTTATGAAGATGCAGTACAACTACATTTTATATGAAATTTAATTTGTGTAAAATTAAAATAATAAATATTCAAAACATTTCCCATTAGAAGTATAGACAATGGGGGCAGCACCTGTGGCTCAGTGAGTAGGGTGCTGGCCCCATATACTGAGGGTGGCAAGTTCGAACCTGGCCCCTGCCAAACTGCAACAAAAAAAAATAGCAGAGCATTGTGGTGGGCGCCCGTAGCCCCAGCTACTTGGGAGGCTGAGGCAAGAGAATTGCCTAAGCCCAAGAGCTGGAGGTTGCTGTGAGCTGTGATGCCATGGCACCCTATGGAGGGCAACAAAGTGAGACTCTGTCTCTAAAAAAAAAAAAAGAAAGCTAATGGTGGCTCATTGCCCATAAGCACTGCCCATAAGTAGTTAGGGCACCAGCCACATACACTGGAGCTGGTGGATTCAAACCCAGCCCCAGCCAGCTAAACAACAATGACAACTATACCCCCAAAATAGCCAGGCATGGCAGGCACCTGCAGTCTCAGCTACTTGGAAGGCTGAGGCAAGACTCACTTAAGTCCAAGAGTTTGAAGTTGCTGTGAACTGTGACGCCACTGCACTCTACTAAGGGCGACATAATGAGACTCTGTCTTTAAAAAAAAAAAAAAGCTAATGGTGTCTGTTTGGTGGTTCAGCACTGGTATTATCCACTACACCTTCACAAAACCTGGCCAGCCAATTATAGCAGACATCTACTGTAACAAAATGGATGAAGAAGCTTGTGATTAAGCAGCCGATTGGTCAATAGAGACAGGACAACCCTCTTGTAAGACAATGCTCAACTACATGTCACATAAACAATGCTGCTCAAACAACAGAAGCTAGATTTGGAAACACTCTGTCGTCCATCATATTCACCAGACCTTGCACCTACTGACCAACAGTTCTTCAAGGCTTTACAACGTTTTTTTTTGAGACAGAGTCTTACTCTGTCACCCTCGGTAGAGTGCCGTGGTGTCACAGCTCACAGAAACCTCAAACTCTTGGGCTTTAAGTGATTCTTGCCTCAGCTTCCCAAATAGCTAGGACTACAGGGGCCCGCCACAATGCCCAGCTATTGAAACACTTCTTACAAGGAAAAATATTCAATTCTCAACAAGATGTGGAAAACGCCTTCTGCAATTTTATCATCGCCTGCTCTCCAGGCCTCGTCATTGCTGGCATAATTAAGCTACTATTAAGATGGCAAAACTGTGTTGATAGTTAAGGTGCATACTTTGATTAATTATACTTCTTTAGTAACTTCTGATTCAAAATCAAACATTTCCTATTTAATGACCTAATAATTTGAGCTGGTTGTGGTGGCTCATACTTGTAATCCTAGCACTCTGGGAGGCGGAGGGGGTTGGATTGCTTGAGCTCAGGAGTTCAAGACCAACCTGAACAAGAACAAGATGCCATCTTTACTAAAAATAGAAAAACTGACAAAAAGGATCATTGGAGCCCAGGAGTTTGAGGTTACTGTGAGCTATGATGACACCACCATGGCACTCTACCTAGGGCAACAAAGTAAGACTCTGTCTCAAATATAATTAAATACATTTTTGTTTTTTTAAACCATTAAGTTTGGTAATTTTTAAAAGTGGCAACAGAAAACTACAAAGGAAGCATGGAAGCTTTTGCAATGGTAGTCATATAACACAAATTGCATACTTTTAGCATTGATTTTTTAAGGTGTTATTACATACTATAAAATTCATCTTTTTAAAATGTACAGTTCAGTGACTTGTACTACATTAACAATGCGCAATCATCACTATTAATTCCAGACCATTGATTTCATTACCACCCAAAGAAACCCTATACTCATTAGTAGTCACTCTACTTTCTTGCCTTCTTCCACCGCCAACAACCACATACCTTTTCCATGTTTACAGATTTCTTGCTTCTGAATATATCATGCAAATAGAATCATACAATCTGTTGCCTTTTGTGTCTGGCTTCTTTCACATGATGTTTGCAAGGTTCATCCAGGTTGTAGGGTATATTAGTACTTCATCCCTTTTTAATACCAAATAATATTCCATTGTATGGATATACCACATTTTGTAATTCATTCATCTCTTGATGGACATGTGAGTTGTTTCTACCTTTTTGTTATTATGAATAATGCTATGAACATTAATGTACAAGATTTGTGTGATCATCTGCCTAAAAAGTAGAAGGTTCAGGGTGGCGCCTGTGGCTCACTGAGTAGGGTGCCAGCCCCATATACCAAGGTGGTGGGTTCAAACCCAGCCCAAGCCAAACTGCAACAAAAAATAGCTGGGAATTGTGGTGGGCACCTGTATTCCCAGCTACTTGGGAGGCTGAGGCAAGAGGATTGCTTAAGCCCGAGAGTTTGAGGTTACTGTGAGCTGTGATGCCATGGCCCTCTACTAAGGCCGACATAGTGAGACTCTTTCTCAAAAAAAAAAAAAGAAAGTCAGCTCAGCACCTGTGGCTCAATGGGCTAAGGCATCAGCCATGTACACCTGAGCTGGCAGGTTCAAATCCAGCCTGGGCCCGCCAAACAACAATGAAGGCTGCAACCAAAAAATGGCCGGGCGTTGTGGCAGGCGCCTGTGGTCCCAGCTACTTGGGAGGCTGAGGTGAGAGGATCTCTTGAGTCCAAGAATTTGAGGTTGCTGTGAGCTGTGGCGCCACTGCACTCTACCGAGTGCAACCTAGGAAGACTGTCTCAAAAAAGAAAAAAAGAAAGAAAGAATCAACTGGAACCCTGATAAACTAGTGTGGAGTTATAGGGAGATTCAAGAATAACTACTGGTTTTAAGTCTGAGGAACTGGAAGAATGGTGGCATCATTCATGATGATAGGGAAAACTGTAGGGAAGCAGGTTTGGGCAGGAAGGTTTAGAAAGAAGGGATGTACTACACTTGAGATGCATTACCTTGAGCTACCCAAGAGGAGGTATCAGATGGGCAGCTGGGTACACAGATTTGGAATGAAGGCTGGAGATGATATACAATATACTGATGGTGAGTCACTGGTATAGAAATGTCACTTACAGCCCTGAGTCTAGAGGATATCACCATAGGAGGATGTACAGGGGGACTCAGGAACATGGACCTGTAAGAAGTCAAGCAGAGGAGGAAGATCCTGCAAAGGGGTCTGAGACCAAACTGTCAGTGAGAAGGAACCGAGAAAAGTTTCCTTTTTTTTTGAGACAGTCTCACCATGTCGCCCTTGGTGGAGTACCGTTACATCACAGCTCACAGCAACCTCAAACTCTTAATATTTATTTATTTATTTGTTGTTGTTGCAGTTTGGCCAGGGCAGGGTTTGAACCCTCCACCCTCAGTATATGGGGCCGGCACCCTACTCACTGAGCCACAGGAGCCGCCCTACAACCTCAAACTCTTGAGCTTAAGTGATTCTCTTGCCTCAGCCTCCCAAGTAGCTGGGACTGAAGGCGCCTGCCACAAGGCACGGCTGTTTCCTTGTTGTTGTTGTCATTGTTGTTTAGCTGTCCCTGGCTGGACTCGAACCCACCAGCCTCAGTGAACGTGGCTGGTGCCATAACCACTGTGCTACAGCGTCAAGCCTGTTGTTCCTGTTCTGAGACAAATTCTCACTCAGACACCACCCTGGGTAGAGTGCTGTGTTATCATAACTCATAGAAACCTCAATCTCCTGGACCCAAGTGATCCTCTTGCCTCAGTCTTCCAAGTAGCTAGGACCATAGATATATGCCACAACACCCAGCTAGTTTTTCTACTTTTAGTAGAAATGGGGTTTCACTCTTGTTCGGGCTGGTCTCCAACTCTTGAGCTCAAGTGATTCACCCATCTCTGCCTTCCAGCGTGCTATGATTACAGGCATGAGTCACTGCACCCAGCAAGAAAACAGTTTCAAGGAGAGAACAGTAATCTGTAAGAAAAGCTTCTAACAGATCAAACAGGATAATAACCCAGAAATGAATTTGGATTTAGCAACATGGAGGTCAGAGGTGACTCAGCAGAAGGAGGCTGAGGGAGGGGTAGAAAAGGAGAAGTAGTAGAAGCAGTAACCATAACTTCGATGTTTTATTGTAAAGGAAAGCAAATAAACGCAACAGGTGCTAAAAGAAAGAGTGTATTAATTTTTGTTTTTGTAGAGACAGAGTCTTACTTTATCACCCTTGGTAGAATGCCGTGGCGTCACACAGCTTACAGCAACCTCCAACTCCTGGACTTAGGCAATTTTCTTGCCTCAGCCTCCCAAGTAGCTGGGAGTACAGGTGCCCGCCACAATGCCTGGCTATTTTTTTGCTGCAGTTTGGCCGGGGCTGGGTTTGAACCTGCCACCCCTGGTAGTATGGGGCTGGTGCCCTACTTACTGAGCCACAGGTGCTGCCCATGTTTTTTACTTCACTTTTATGTTCTGGGCCTTGGAGAGAGACTACTCTGCCCAGGGCTAGCTAATTCCTAGAGATAGTAGACAACCTGCCTACGAACATGCCCTTTAAGTGCAAACTAACCAAAGGCCCATATTTCCAACCACTTCCTTTATCTAACACTTATACACCATGCCAATATTTCCCCTGCGCTGAATTATCCCAGGGTCAGGTACTAGACAACTAAAGACCACTACTATAGCCCAGTGCCTGTCAGGGATGTCCAGCCTTTCGACCTTCTTTTAATTTTTATTTTTCTCTTTTACTTTTCTTTTTTTAAGTGTTTTTTGTTTTGTTTCTTTTCTTTTTTTTTTTTTTGGCTGAGGCTGGGTTTGAACCCACAACCTCCAGCATATGGGGCCAGTGCCCCACTTCTTTGAGCCACAGGAGCTGCCTCTGTTTTTTTCTTTTTTTGAGACAGAGTCTCACTCTGTTACCCTGGGTAGAGTGCCATGGCATCTTTCTAGCTCACAGCAACCTGAGTCTCTTGGGCTCAGGCCTCCCAAGTAGCAGGGACTATAGGCACTCACCACAATGCCTGGCTAGTTTTTCTATTTTACAGAGACAGGGTCTCACTCTTGCTCAGGGTGTTCTCAAACTCATGCAGTCCACCTGCCTGGGCCTCCAAGAATGCTAGGATTATAGGTGTGAGCCACCATGGCCAGCCCATGTCCAGCCCCCATGGCCAGCCCTTTTTCTTTTTTCTGGCATACATTGGAAGAACAAGAGTTGTCTTGGACCACACATTAAATACATAAACACCAACAAAAACTGAGGAGCAAAAAGAAGGTCCATGCATTATTTTTGGAAAATCCAACATCCCTGATAAGCAAAACAGGCCTCAAATAATCCACATGTGGCCTGCAGAAGTTAGATACCTCTAAAACTTACTTGACCTTGCTCACACTTGCCTAGTTTGTCTTGCGTATTCTTTCCTAAGGAAATCACTATAAAAATTCTGGGCCAAGTTTTCCCCTGGTTCCTTCTGTCTCCTGACCAGCACAGGTACTTTCCCATGTGGCCCTGCGTGGCACAGTGTACCCCTCCTCCTAGGAGCTGTTAAATAATAGTCTCTTCTTTCAGATGTACTTGTCTCCTTATTATCTTAATTATACCTGATTAAAACAAATCTCAAGTATAAATCAAGACCAAGGGGACAAATTGAGAGGCTTTTTTTTTTTTTTGAGACAAAGCCTCAAGCTGTGACCCTGGATAGAGTGCTGTGGCATCACAGCTCACAGCATCCTCCAATTCCTGGGCTTAAGCGAGTCTCTTGCCTCCACCTCCCAAGTAGCTGGGACTACAGGCACCCACCACAACGCCCGGCCATTTTTTGGGGGGGGGTTGCAGCTGTCATTGTTGTTTGGCGGGCCTGGGCTGAATTCAAACCCCATCCAGCTCTGGTGTACGTGGCTGGTACCTTAGCACGTTGAGCCACAGGCGCTGAGCCTAAGAGAGGTTTTTTATTGTTTCTTGTGTTTTTAAAAATAGGAGATACTGTCTGGGCATGGTAGCTGACGCCTATAATCCCAGCACTTGGGAGGCTGAGGCAAGTGAATTGCCTGAGCTCAAGGGTTCAAGACCAGCCTGAGCCAGAGTGAGACCGTATCTCTAAAAGTAGCGGGGTGCTGTGACAGGTGCCTATAGTCCTAGCTACTTGGGAGGCTGAGGCAAGGAAATCCCTTAAGCCCAGGAGTTTGAGGTTGCTTTGAGCTATGACACCTCGGTACTCTACCAAGGTGACAAAGTGAAACTCTGTCTCAAAAAAAAAAAAAAAAGGAGATACTGGCTCGGCGCCTGTGGCTCAGTGGGCTAAGATGCCAGCCATGTAAACCTGAGCTGGCGGGTTTGAATCCAGCCTGGGCCCGCCAACCAACAATGACGGCTGCAACCCAAACAAACAAACAAAAATAGCTGGGCGTTGTGGCGGGCGCCTGTAGTCCCAGCTACTTGGGAGGCAGAGGCAGGAAACTCACTTGAGCCCAGGAATTGGAGGTTGCTGTGAGCTGTGATGCCACAATACTCTACCCTGGGCGACAGCTTGAGGCTCTGTCTCAAAAAAAAGAAAAAGGAGATACTAGCACTAGTACATGTTTATATGCCAAAACCAGTCTAGAGAGAGACTATGATAATGCAAATGATATACTGATAACTGAAATTGCAGCGGTGTGTACAACTTTCATATGCACTATACCATTATTTTAACATTTACTAGTACTATGATTTTAAATCCTATAACTCTGTCATCCAAATCATCCAGTGTTAAAAGATGCTGCCAAGGTTGGATAAGGTACCTGAAAATCAATAACTTCATGACAGAAGTCAGATGAGATTAACACTGTGAGGAAGGCCAAATACCTGCCACAATGCCCGACATTTTGTTAACCTACAAGAGAGTATCTTCTTCCCTTATTTTTGGGAGATAAAGTCTCACTGTGTCACCCCATCTATAACATACTGGCATCATTATAGCTGACTGAAACCTCAAATTCCTGGGCTTAAGTGATTTTCCTGCCCCAGCCTCCCAAGTTGCTGGGACTACAGGTGTGCACCTCCAGACCCAGAGGTCTGTTTTTCTGTTTTCTTGTAGAGTCAGGTCTTGCTCTTGTGCAGTCTAGTCTCAAACTCCTGAGCTCAAGTGATCCTTCCACCTCAGCCTTCCAGAGAGTATCTTCATTTTCCAAATGTCTTCCAAGTTCACCATGTACTTCTGTGGCATGCCTTTCAAAAGGCTAGAGCTGGGGTACAGATCTAAGATTTATGTTTCTAAACCCTAAATATGAAAATGTTTGTAGAGGACCAGGCAAGGTGGCTCATGCCTGTAATCCTAGCCCTTGGGAGGCCGAGGTGGGTGGATTGCCTGAGTTTACAGGTTGGAGAACAGCCTGAGCCAGAGTGAGACCTTGTCTCTAAAAATAGCTGGGCGTTGGGGTAGTGACCTGTAGTCCCAGCTACTCGGGAGGCTGAGGCAAGAGACCCACTTAAGCCCAAGAGTTTGAGGTTGCTGTGAGCTATGATACCATGGCACTCTACCAAGGGCTACAAAATGAGAGTCTGTCTCAAAAAGAAAAAAAAAGAAAGAAAATATTTGTGGAGGATGAGATTTGACCATCTATAAATCTAAATCCGGCTGGGCGCAGCGGCTCAATCACAGCATTTGTGAGGCCAAGGCAGGTGGATTGCCTGAGCTCAGGAGTTTGTGACCAGCCTGAGCTAGAACGAGACCCCATCCCTAAAGATAGCTGGGTGTTGTGGTGGGCGCCTGTAGGCCCAGCTACTTGGGAGGCTGAGACAAGAGGATTGCTTAAGCCCAAGAGTTAGAGGCTGTTGTGAGCTATGACCCTACAGCACTCTACTGAGGGTGACAAAGTGAGACTCTGTCTCAAAAAAAAAAAAAAATCTAAACCCAAACATTAGTTTTTCTTATAAGGTGTATAGTAGTTGCTCATAAGGAATACTTAGCCTAAAATATTAAATGGTTTCCTTCCATAGAAGCAGTATTAACATTAATTAGCATGGACTCTGGTTATAGTTTATCTCCCCAAAATTTAATGTTAACAGTAAGAGAGAAGACTGCTTGGTGCCTATAGCTCAGCGTCTAGGGCACCAGCCATATACACTGGAGCTGGAGGGTTCGAATCCAGCCCAGGCCTGCGAACAATAACTACAACCAAAAAAACAGCAGGGCATTGTGGTGGGTGCCTGTAGTCCCAGCTACTTGGGAGGCTGAGGCAAGAGAATTGACTCCAGGGGTTATGAAAGGGATTGGTAGGCATGTTGAAAAAGGGCAGGGTCAGAAAGGCTTGCAAAAGCTTCACTTGGTCAGTTAAGACACAATCTGCTTCCCCTCCCAGGTTGATAATCTACCAGGCTACAAAGTTTACTGTGAGGAAAAGACTCACTGCAAGCTGTTTTCTCCAGAGTGAAGTAAGTGGCCCACCTGGGGACTGAAGATGGTTATCTGAACTCAGGTGACCTTTAGAGACCCTTGAGTTCACACCTAAAGGCTAGGTCCAAAGATGGTGAAGGAACCCCAGGAGTCTCCCCCCCTCATCAAGAAGCCAGGAACCTGGCTCGGCGCCTGTGGCTCAACGGGCTAAGGTGCCAGCCACGTACACCTGAGCTGGTGGGTTCGATTCCATCCTGGGCCCGCCAAACAACAATGATGGCTGCAACCAAAAAATGGCGGGTGTTGTGGCGGGCACCTGCAGTCCCAGCTACTTGGGAGGCAGAGGCAGGAAACTCACTTGAGCCAAGGAATTGGAGGTTGCTGTGAGCTGTGATGCCACAGCACTTTATCCAGGGTGACAGCTTGAGGCTCTGTCTCAAAAAAAAAAAAAAAAAAAAGAAAAGTAAAGAAAAGCCAGGAACCAGCTACTTAATAGCTCTAGTATCAAGTATGCACTCCCCCCACCCCCAAACTGGTATTTAATTTCTTAGACTTAAATCAGAAAGAGCTGTATTAGCCTGTTGTGGTGGCCCATGCCTGTAATCCTAACACTCTGGGAGACCAAAGAGGGGGGATTACTTGAGGTCAGGAGTTTGAGACAGCCTGAGCAAGAACAAGACCTTGTCTCTACTAAACACAGAAAAATTAGCAGATATGGTGGCACACACCTGTAATCTCAGCTTATTTGGGGGGCTGAGGGAGAAGGATTGCTTGAGCCCAGTATTTTGAGATTGCAGTGAGATCAAGACTTTGTCTAATAAAAAAGAAATAAAGAGCTGTCTTCAAAAATAATAAGGAAGAGGTGATCAACTACATTCCATTCTAAAGCCTCTCCAGGGCCAACTAGAATCTCAGGAGTTTGCTGTAGGGAAAAAGCAGCAGCCTAGGGGCTGTGCTAGGTCACAAATGCCTGAGGAAAGCCACATCTGAGTGGAGCTCACCCTTTAAGCTGTTCCTGCCCTGACTAGAAGGAACATGGGCTGCTCCCAGGACACACCCAAGGCACTGCCTCTGTGGGGACATTCCTGGGTGTGAAGAGCCCATCTCCCTCCTCCTCCAGCTCCTATTAATCCTTCCCGAACCTCCTTGGTACCACAGAACTTTACTGAATGCTAGATGCCTCACATTGTGCACAACCCTAGGAATACAAGGGGAAGGCATGTCTGTTCTCACCTGTTCAAGCAGATGTCAGGGCCCTAGGCAACATGCCACCCAGCTGATGGTCCCTTCATGGTCACCAAAATGTTGTTGGACCAAGGAGTCTATCCGCTTGTCATGGAAATCACTTAACAGAGAAGCGGATAAAAGATCAACGGTTTTACTTTTTTTTTTTTTTTTTGAGACAGTGTCTCAATTGCCCTTGGTAGAGTGCTGCAGTATCAGAGCTCACAGCAACCTCAAACTCTTGGGCTTAAGCGATTCTCTTGCCTCAGCCTTCCAAGTAGCTGGGACTACAGGCACCTGCCACCACGCCCGGCTATTTTTGTTGTTGTTGTTGTTGTTGTAATTGTCTTTGTTGTTTTAGCTGGCCCGGGCCAGGTTCGAACCCACCAGCCTTGGTGTATGTGGCTAGTGCCCTTACCCACTGAGCTACAGGCGCTGCCCAACAGTTTTGCTTTTACTTATAGAAAAGCTAGCAATTCTGGAGAACAGTGAGGATTTTTTTTTTTTTTTGTAGAGACAGAGTCTCACTTTATCACCCTCAGTAGAGTACCCTGGTGTCACACAGCTCACAGCAACCTCCAACTCCTGGGCTTACGTGATTCTCTTGCCTCAGCCTCCCGAGTAGCTGGGACTACAGGTGCCTGCCACAACGCCAGGCTAAAGAATATCTTTTTAAGGAGCTATTCTGTCTTTGGGGGATTTTTTGTTATTTTTATTTTCACAGTAAAAGTAAACATAAGTAATGCTATTATTTGTTATAATATATATTAAACAGATTTTCTATAGATCATAAGGTTATATAATATCTCCTTATTTAATTTTTTTTTTTTTTTTTTGTAGAGACAGAGTCTCACTTTATCGCCCTGGGTAGAGTGCCGTGGCGTCACACTGCTCACAGCAACCTCCAGCTCTTGGGCTTAAGCGATTCTCTTGCCTCAGCCTCCCTAGTAGCTG
>CAUYON010074611.1:0-16608 GCA_963573935.1 Arctocebus calabarensis | reverse complement strand
AGTTTCTAGGAGTGAGCATGTTAGTTCTTTCTCTATCTATAATCATTAACTTTAAGGATTTGGGTAGCCTTGAGAAATCCGGAACATGGGCCTTGTATGGGGGCAGCCTCCTGTCTGTGGTCATGCTCACAGATTCCTTATGGGAGGTTAGACCCCTCTAGTGTCTCTGTGGAGCAGATGTGGTAGTGTCAGTTCTTCTCTGAAGAATCAATGGAAAAGAAGAATTTTCCCCTTATCTCCACCTAGAGACATTTCTCCACCTGGAGGAAGATTAAGGAGATAATTTTCCCCTTATTTCCAACCCTCCATGGTTAGGGTATAGCCCTCTTGTCTATATCTCAGGGCTCAATTTCTTCCCTTGATCTCTACCCTGGCCATTATACAAATCCCCACATGGGTATTTGCTTTAACTGTTTGACTGGGCAGGAGTTGGCCTGGCTAATGTTTCTTCCCAGACCTTGCATGCAGCTTCTTCTATGGCCATTCTTCTTTAGAGTGCTTATAGACCCAGCAGAGGTGTTTGTAAGCTATATCCCTCACAGGCCAGGCTTCCAGTAAAAGCAGAAACTGCCCAGACAAGTAATTCAATTGTTAGTTTAAGCTAGCCAAGTCATTTTTATTCCACTTTACTCAGCTTATTTCTTTGTTTTTCTCCTTTTCTAGGGGTATTTTCCCTTGCTAGGAATGGGGTCTTCAGTCCCCATTCTCCCTGCAAGATATGAACTTGACCCAGGGCTGGGAGCAGTGGCTTACACCTGTAATCCTAGCACTCTGGGATGGCAAAGTGGGTGGATTGCCTGAGCTCACTGGTTCGTGACCAGTCTGAGCCAGAGCAAGACCTCATCTCTAAAAATAGTCAGGCGTCGTGGCAGGCACCTGTAGTCCCAGCTACTTCGTAGGCTGAGGCAAGAGAATTGCTTGAGCCCAAGAGTTTGAGGCTGCTGTGAGCTGTGATACCATCGCACTCTACCAAGGATGACAAAGTGAGACTCTGTCTGAAAAAGAAAGAAAAAGAAATGAACTCGACCTAGGTATTCAACAGCACACAAATGGACAAAGAAAATGTGGTACACAGGGGATTACTCTTCAGCCATAAAAAAAGAATGAAATCCTATCATTTGAGGCAACATGGATGGAACTGGAGGAACAGAAAGTTAAATGCTACATGTTCTCAATCACATGTGGAAGATAAAAATAAGCTTACACTCTCATAAAACTAAAAAGTAGAAAAAGGGATACTAGGGGCTGGGATGGGTAGCTAGCATGGAGGAAAGGATAAGGAGAAACTTGTTAAAGGATATAAAATTGCAGGTAGATAGGAGGAACAAGTTTTATAGCAGAGTTGGATGACTACAGTCAACAGTAATACCATATATACCTTCAAATAGCAAGAAGGAGGATATTGTATGTTGCCAATAGAAAGAAATGATAAATGTTTGAGATGATGGGAATGCTAATTACCCTGATCTGGTCACTACATCACTGTGTACCCCTCTCATAAATATGTACAATTATTGTTTGTCATTTAAAAGTAAAATATTTTAATGTTGATCTCATAGAAGTAAAAGGTATAGCAGAGGATAATACAAGCTGGGAAGGGTAGGGGGAAAAGAGGGTTAGGGAGACATTTGTTACAGAATACAAAATTAGAGCTATATAAGAGGAATAAGTTCCAGTGTCCGAAAGAACCATAGGATGACTATAGTTAGTAATATATAGTTTCAAATAGCTAGAAGGAGGATGCTGAATGTTCCCAATAGAAAGAATGATAAATGTACAAGATGATGAATATACTAATTGGATCACTAATCCCTCATCCATTATATGTATCAAAACATCACTATGCACCCCATAAATACATGCAATTATTGTATGTCAACTCAGATAGAGGAAAAAAGTTCAAATTTTAAAATGAGTTCAGAAATCAAGTAATCACTTTGAGTAAACAAGTTTAAAAACCATAGAAACATTTAAAATGCAAAGAAATGATGAATACAAGAATTTTTAAAATTAAGTGAGTTAAGTACCTCAATGAAATTCTATGTGAACCTGTAGAATAATAATCAGTAAGATGTGTAGTTATAAAAAGCAGTGAGACAAGATGACCTATGTTCTGTTTCTCCAGAAAAAGATAATCACTTGTATAGAAGAAATGAAATGATAGAGCTCAGACTGTCTTGACTGCAGAGCCTACATTCAGGATGGCTAGGCAGGGTGCACCCTCCTTATACAAGGAACACTAAGAAAGTTTTGAGATACACAAAAATTAAGAAGTGCAAAATCATTTTGATTACTGTATTTTCTCAAAATAATCACCATGATATTCTATGCATTTTGCATTCTTGTAAACAATTTTTGAAAACATTCTTTCCTCTCATTTTCTTCAAGTAAGCTCTAAGCTCACTTTCATAGGCATGAACAGCTTCTTCAGGGTTGAAGAACCTTCTTCCACGTGCACTATTTTTTACTGTAGGGAATAGGAAATAATTACATGGGGCCAGGTCAGGACTGTAGAGTGCATGAGTCGTAAGTTTAACCCTGTGGACTCTAAGAACTGAATGGTGATGTCGGCTGTGTGGGTGCACACGTGGTCTCCTGCAGTCCTGCCCTTGGCCACCATTCTTGAAGCTTCCCAAAAACTTTTGGTAGGCACACTGTTGTGTAATACTGAGGAGTAACAGTCCTTTGTTCCTCCAGGGGAACAGTTGCAACACGACCATTTTGGGAGGAGAAAGTTGCCACCATTTTCTTTCCAACAACATTTCCGGGCCACTTCACTTCTGTTGATGGATTTCCACTGAGGGGAAAATCCACATTGTTGACTGACTCTTATTCTCTAGATCAAACTGGTAAATCCAGATTTCATCACTAGTGATGATGTCAGAAACTCCTCTAGACTTGCCTCAGTAGATCTGACCAGGATTTCTTCACAGCATTCAACACAGACTTCTTTTCGTTCATCTGTCAAAGTATGAGGCACCCATCAGGATGAAACTTTCCCAACTTGAGGATAATCATACAGGATTTTGAACACTGCTGCTTCAGTGTCCTTAAATGCCACTGGATTGTTTCCGTGAACCACTTTTTCCACAGCGGCTGTGTTTTCCTCAGTCACTGCATTTGCTGGATGCTCCACTCCTCTCCTCATCTTTCAATGAAATTCAGCCTCTTCTAAATTCTTGAAACCACTGAAAAATTGAGTAAGGTCCCTGAAAGCCTGTTGCAAACGCTCAAGGTTTTAAGACTTACATAACTCACTTTTGAAATCATAGAAAATCATCATGCAAAAGTGCCCTCTTCCCAGCTCTCTTTTTCTTGAGAGTGAAATAAGAGACTATAGCATGATCTATCTCCAAATTTTTGTAATGACCTTCATGGGTGAGGAGAAAGGGAGATTTGTTACCCTCAAGTCAAAAAGAGCCTTCCTTTCCTCCTTATTAATACTTGAATAAATCCCTCCAGGCTGAGACGTCACTCTTTTAACATACTCCCAGACATGCTCCCTTTTGTGAAAATGCCATTTTGCAAGGCCAGAGGTGGGCTTATTCATTCAGCGATGCCCTGTGAGCACACACTTAGGGAGGGCCTATTTCTGAACAACCATGAGCCCATCAAAAACAAATGCCCATCAAAAAGCCATTCCTGTTTTGCATGTTACTCCTAGAAGCTCTCACTCTTTGTTATTCAGGGGACTCTGTCATCCTTGCCTTTGTTGCTCATGCCCTGTGCAAGGGAATAATTTAATTCGAGCGCCCTCTGCTGGCCATGTAGAAGGGCAAAACTCCTGACACTACATCAGGGCGCACCAATTGTTTCAATACAAAGACGACTTTTTATTATTTTGTTAATCCCAAGGATCTTGGAGTTTTCTTGAAAGATAGATTTCAAAATATAAGATCTACCAATTCTTATAGTCTACTAATTTCCATTTATCAAAGTCATAGAAAATTGTCAATCATGTGTGCCCAATATGTAATAAGCTAAGTTTACTATGAAAAGATTATTTTTTTTTAGTCAAACATAAAAATTCATCTTTTACCTAGCCTATAAGACATTGTTGTAGGTAATTGTGCATTTTCTGTGAGCATTTTTTTCTGAGACAGTCTCAAGCTGTCGCCCTGGGTAGAGTGCTGGGGCATCACAGATCACAGCAACCTCCAACTCCTGGTCTCAACTGATTCTTCTGCCACAGCCTCCAAGTAGCTGGGACTACAGGCACCCACTACAATGCCGGGCTACTTCTTTGTTGCAGTTGTCGTTGTTGTTTGGCAGGCTGGGCCAGGTTTGAACCCTCCAGCTCTAGTGTATGTGGCTGGAACCCTAGCCACTGAGCTATAGGCGCCAAGGCTCTGTGAGGATTTTTTTAACAGATGGCAAATAACTTAAGGACCTAGTTCCTACCTAGACATCCAAGGGCTGAGGTTTGGAATCATAGAATTAGAAAATCCATCTCAGTACCCAAACAAGAGGCATGTTTCTGAAACACTCTCACTTATAATTAGTGAAAACTTTTGGATGTAATTCTTCAAATTATTTTGTTGTGTTTTTTTTTTTTTTTTTTTTTTTGCCGAGACATAGTCTAACTTTATCACCCTCAGTAGAGTGCTGTAGCATCACAGCTCACAGCAACACCCAACTCCTGGGCTTAAGCAATTCTCTTGCCTCAGCCTCCAGAGTAGCTGGGACTACAGGCGCCCACCACAACACCCGGCTATTTTTTGTTGCAGTTTGGCTGGGGCCAGGTTTGAACCCACCACCCTCGGTATATGGGACCGGCACCCTACCCACTGAGCCACAGGCACCACCCATTTTGTTGTGTAACTGATCATATTGTGGCCTGAAAGGTTAATACATCTTCCAGAATTGCATGTATCAGAGCTGAGTCTTCAGCTAAGAGATCAGTGTTAGCAATGAGTAGCTGAGCAGGGGTTGTGAGTGGTGTGACCCATGTCCCTGGAAGGTGGGACATATGGGTACATGACTAGGGGTTTCTGGAGTCCAGTTCTCAGTTGGCTTCGTGCCTCGGGGCTCTCTCAGTTCCAGCTCCACTACAGCTTCACAAACAGAAAGTTGATGTATTCACAGGAGAAAAGAGAAAAAATGGTAAACTCAACAGTGTGGGGGGATGGGGCCTGGGTGGAGAATGCTGGGAAAGTAGGATAGTCAAGAAGTATACCAAGTGTTCTCTGAGGGTGGGGACCCATTGTCCTCACCACAGTACTGGATACAATGCCTGACGCATGTCAGGTTCTCAAATATTGGGTGAATTTCCATAGGTACTATGCTTACCTATTCTAGAAACACCTTTTAGTTAGGTGCAAAGTTTGCCACTGACAATAATAACCATGACTGCTAAAATCATAGCCAAGGGTAGTTTGTTTTATAGTAGAATTGAGCTTGCTGTGTGGATAAGTTTTGTACAGAAATGATTATACTTTTGGACAAAGACTGTGTCTCAGAATAATTTTGTGTGTGTTTGATTTTGGTTTTTTGCTTTTAAGTAAAGTTTGATTGTAATATACATGGAAATACAAATGAATTTGTACACAAAATGAACACAATTGTGTAAACCACACTCAGATCAAGAAACAGATCATTCCAGCACCCAGAAGCCCTCTTTGTGTTTCCTTTCTGTCATTCTCCACATCCCCATCCCTGCTATCCTGGCTTAGAACACCAGAGATGAGTTTTGCCTATTTTTTAGACCACACACACACACACCATGAGTATATACATTCTTGTGTCTAACTTTGTTTGCTCAACATTATTTTTGTGAGGGTAATTCATGTTGTTAGCTGCAGTTTATTCAGTATTATTGCTCTATTTTATTTATACGGTTTTTAATCAATTACTTATGATGAGTTGATTCCAGATTTTTATTATTCTGAATAGTGCTGGTGCAAGCATTTTTGCACATTTGCCTCATGTGCGTGCAGGCCCCTCTTTGTCAGGAGTGTACCAGTACACCTGCTAAGTCTAAGATATGCAGACAATCAGCTTTTGTACAGACACTGCCAGACACTTTTACAAAGTAATCATCCCAATTTCGCATGTTCTCCTTTCTGCAAAGAAAGATGCTAGAGATGTTTAGAGAGAATAAAGAGCAGGGAGTGAAAAAATTACCCCCACGCCTGTGATTTTTAGCCTAAGGGGACTTTATGGAAAGGAAGACAAAATAATCCTCAAACAGATAGACCTCACCAATCATGGACTCGTTACTGGAGTGACCTGAAAGCCTACTTCCTAATGGTGAGAAAGGAAGGCAGAATAATAACACAAAAGGCAAAGGAGAAAAAGGAAAGGAAGAAGATCAGACGGATGCTAGTCCCCAAGGCCAAGATATTGCTGACAATTTTACCTTCATAAAAACGGCACTGCAGTTTCCTAAAGCCCTGACCCCAGCAGAGAAGATTTGAACCCGAACACTGTCGTGAACTATAATAAAATCTTAAGGTTCTCCCTAAGTGGCTGACTGACTGGACCCCCCCATCCCCTTCTTGTCATAGAGGATCCCTAAAACTGAGTTGCTAGTCATGAGAAAGGAGATCAGACATGCCTCATCATGCCCCTTCCCCTGCTTAGAGATGTCCTTTGTGACTCACTAACAGGCCTAAGGTTATGCAAAGACCTACCCAAGAGTCCTCAATATACATAACAAACCACTTGAGTCTGTCCGGGACTTTGTCTCTAATTAACGGACTCTTTATCTTAAGCATTGCTTTTCACTGGCTCCTGGTCTTTTAAATGGAGCCTCTTTCAGCCAATTGTCAGCTAAAGAATCTTTAAACTCACCTATCACCTGTAAGCCCCCCACTTCCAGATGTCCCATCTTTTGTGTGTTTTCAATGTATTAATTTATGACCTCACTTGTAATTTCTGTCTCCCTAAAATGTATAAAACCAAACTGGAACCCCACCATTGCGAGTCCACAAGCTCAAGACTTCTTGGGTATCACTCCAGGTCATGGTCCTCAAATTTGGCTCAGAGTAAACCTCCTTAAATTATTTTATTGAGAATAACTTATTTCCATCTAGAGTAAAATATGTTTATCACAAAATATCCTAAACTTATTTGGGGCTTTGTGAGTTACTAATCGAGAGAGCTCTTCTTTATTGATTTTAGAAGGCTTTTAGCCACTGCTGGCATTCACGGGAAAAGAATAAAAGCTTATTGTTGAGCTTCCTCATAAGATTTTTGTAGGAAGTTTAATTTGCAAATAAGTAAGCCAACATGGAAATGCCAGATGCTATCAGAGAGAAGGATCAGAATTTCCATTTAAACGTGCTTGTCCCTCTTTCAGCTGGATTCAGGGCTTCCCTCTGAACGTCTCAGGACTCATTTGCCAAGAGTGACCCGGAATTAACCCACTTTGTGAGACTTGGTTATCAAAAGGCACTTAAAGCATCACAAAGAGGAATGCAATGTTCTGTTTACAAAAGGAATTTGATTGCCCATTATGAAAACCTAAAAAACGATATGTACATTCTACACTTATCTCTTTGCAATTCAAAAAGATACTGTTTAGTGGTTCTGGTCTTCTGTTGGCTGAAACCTAACACTTTGCTACTGTAGAGAGCTCCTACCTGAGCCCGTGGCCCCTTCATATCTGCCTTTTCTCAAATGGTTTTCAGCCCTGGGGTAATTCGCTCTGCAGCAGATGCCCTCACAGGACAGATAGGGACGGCTTATCCTTGTAGAGAGCAGCCCAGCTTACACTTGCATTGATTTCCTTGGGGCCATTTTTGTGAATTAAACTTGGCACAGCCCTGCCTGTTTGCTTTTGATCTGACGTGCTGGACAAGGAGTTCAGTTCATTTGCTACCTCTCCAGCAACTGTGTCCAAGAACATTATCCAGTAGGAAGTCTAAGAAAGCTGCCACTATCAGCGGCCAACAGGCACACTTGAAAATTCATGAGCAATTTGCAAAAAGGCAGGAGTTTTTCCTCTCAGTGCTTTAACTGCCCTGCCACTGCGATGCTGGCTGAGCCCATACAAAGCAGGAAATCAGTTCAGGCCAAGTTCTGTAGTGGCTCCAACGCACCATAGGATCCAGAAGCCACTGATTTGCCTTTGAATAATACTCCACGGTACATGGAACTGGCACGGCCAAAACGTTGCCAGGCTAGCTGGTGAGCACATCAGTTTGCTGGGAACCCTAGTCATGAATATTCACCTTAGGAGCTCCCATATGCATAAGTGGACATTTGTAAAGCGCCTGTCTCCTGGAGACTGCCTGAGTTGCCTGCCTTCTAGGTCAGGAAGTGACAAAGTTATGGGTAAACATCATCTAGGAGCAATTTAAGAAACTATGCACAAATCTCATTCAAACAAATTTCCCCTCTCCTCTCTTGTGATTGCCATGAGAGAGGCAATCTTTCATTTCCTCCCACCTTTCTTTAGCCCTGCTGTCTTTCAGAGCTCAGTTAATTTTATCTGAGCAACCTATTTGTCAAATCAAGATGCACATACACACATACCTTAACCCCACATCTCCTCCTGTTTTACTTCAACCCTGAAACAACTACTCAAAATTCTCAAGAACCTTTAGGTAAAAGAAAACTACCCTGAAGATATCAGTGTGATCAAATTCTAGAACACTTAAAAATGCAGAGCAAGCTTGTTCAAAGTTGTATTAAAATTATCCTATCCCTTTATCCTCTAAAACTTCCAAATAGACAGCACCTATTCACTATTCACTATTTCTTTTGCTGGCTGAATTTCTAGTGCTATGCTAATAATACTACTTTTCATTAGAAACATAGTGTTTTGTTATAAATGTGTGGTCGAATTGTGGATTAAATGCTTGTATGGATTAGACAAGAGATCTAATATTTGTCAATAAGATTACTCTCAAGCATTTTAAGTTCTAAACAATTGGCAATAAATGGAATTTTGGAACACCGTCAATGTTACCTGTTTATAAGCCAAGAACTGTAGCATTATTCTAATCTGATTTTCCTTTTGGATGCCAATCTTTGGTGAATCTTGCTATCACATTTGGCCTTCTTCCTTAATTTAGTCAACTCTGAAGATGAGCTCCAGTACTGGGCCAAGTTGTACAGAATCCCAGTGGGCAAGCATACTTGGTTATTTGTATTTGGAAGTACTGGGTATTAATAACTATAACATCTGATTCTGACAGAATCCTTATTTAAGGAAAAACTTAGGAGATCAATCCACTGGAAGAATATTCAGTGAGACCACAAAGCCCCACTTCACTACTTTCACATTTTATCCTCCCGGTGGCTGTCTCCTCTTCTGTATCTCAACAATTAATCTTAAGAAATGGGGGGAAAAAATTAGGAAATGGCCTAGTTTTGTTCAAATAGTGAAAATATAGTTTATTGACATGTAACTAATTTAATCTTTGAGACATAGAAACTAAAAAGAACAGAAAAGAAAATGCAAAGTTAATCACAAAATATTGTCACAGGAAAGGAAATATACATGTTTGCAATGCTAGGACTTAAAAAATCATGTTGAAAAAGTTTTCTAGCTGCCTGCCTCTATTCAGTTCTGAAAGTGTCTTCCATTTTAGATGTCCCTCAGTTTGAATGACTCTTGATTAACTGTGATCATGAATTGTTAGTGGAAATAAGTTGAGTATATATATTCTGTAGAGAATCCAAAAGTTGACATGAGCGATTACTTTTAAAAGTGCATCTGGGTCTAATAGACAACATACTGAACCAATCTGAGTTTTCATTGCCTCCTGTTTATGACTTATTTATGATGGAGAACCCTTAGCCTATGGTATGAATAATATTCTTCCCCTTGAATCTGTTTCTTAAAAACAAATGAACTCATGGTAGTAGAGATGTTTAGGAATGTTCAGAGTCTTCCAACAGTGGAATCTAGTAAATAGTTTCTATGTGCTTTTTATTCTTTATTCATACCCCAAAGCACCCTTGGAGAGGAAGGTGTCCAGTGGAGTTCAGGATGTGTACACAGACGTAATCCACCACTCCCCCTGAAGTCATGTTGAGGGGACCAAACAGATAACACACTTCTTTCCTGTCCAAGTTCAGAACGAAGTGAGTGATAAACAGAGGCTCAGAGAGATGGAAATCAACTATTAATGACAGGGCTATTGGGAGCCTGGCATGTGAGAGGCAAATGAACTTATAACTGTTAACTAAATTCAGCTTCCCAGCTCCTAGCCTCCTGGTAGGGGCAGTGCTGGCCCTTCAGTCTTGCCACATAGCAGGATGATAGACCAGAGCAGTATTTCGCATCTGTAGGCAGTTTCCAAAGAGAAACCAGAAAGGACTAAAGAAAGTAGTGTCAGAAGTGCCTCACATGCCCAGTTTCTTCTCCCAAACCCATTAACCTGATCAGTCACTCCCACTTTTTCCTACTTACCAGGAGTAAGCAAGAGGGTGGTGAGGCCAGGCAGGGTCTTCCATTGCAAAGGCTCTCAAATTCGAGCATGTACTTGAACCACTAGAAGGGCATGTTATAAACAGGGATTTCCACACCCACTTAAGAGTTTCTGACACAGTAGGGCTGGGTGAGGCCTGAGACTCTGTATTTCTGTCAAATTTCCCAAGTGATGCTGAATCACTGCTCTGACAAACAGTGGTGGCTCTTAACCTTGACAAACATTGCAATCATGAGGAATGTGAAATAACTATCTCCTCTCTTTGTTCCTCAGCTTCAGCTTTTTCTTCCTCTTTTGACCTGTAGGGTTAGCCTTTAATCCAGTGAGTGGTCTAGCAGGGATGTGGCAGCCACTCTAGGGGAAGGAATGAGATAGCTACCAGAACCCTATAGCTCCCACTTCCCAAGTTCTCTCCCTCAGTATTGATCACTTGTCCTTCCTGGGACTGCTCATGGACAGTGAGCAATAATTCCCCAGAAAGCTATTGAATGGATTAGAACATAAATAAACTCAAAGACCATATTGGACTCAAGCACTCTCTGTTCTATTTCCCATCTTAAATTACATACAGTCTCATTGTCCAAAGTAACTTTTTAGAGATTCTTCAGCAAAATTAAATGACCTTGAGCTATTCCAATAAAATTTAAATAATAAATATTCCAAATCTGATGGGGCACAGTGGCTCATGCCAATAATCCTAGCACTCTAGGAGACAAAGGTGGGAGGATTCCTTGAGTTCAGGAGTTCCAGACCAGCCTGAGCAAGAGCAAGACCTCATCTCTACTAAAAATAGAAAACTTAGCTTGGTGTCGTGGTGGGTGCCTATAGTCCTAGCCAGTTTGAGGCAGGAGGATTGCTTGAGCCCAGGAGTTTGAGGTTGCTGGGAGCTACGATGCCCCAGCAGTCTAACCTGAGTGACAGAGAATGACTCTGTCTCAAACTCCCCCACAAATTCCAAATTTGAGTATTAGCCTTCTACCATCATAAATTTCTCAGTTTGAAATCATAACTCCAAAATTAAATCCTCTGAATATTAAAGTCTAAAATCAAATTATCTGGCCTTTGTGCTTTTAGCCCAAAGAAATCAAAGACCCAAATTCCATCCACCCCAATTTCTTATTCTTCTGAGCCCATCTGAGGGATACTCTATATCTAAGTAGAAGTGGAGTTATTTTAGCAGCTGCAATTGAGTTGTCGTCCACTGGGACGGGTATTGTTCTCTTAGTATCTTAAAAGTTCAGCTCTACTCATGTGCCTCACTTTGAAGGGGATAAAGGGAAATACTAAGGATTATCCAAGTGCCTGTCTCACATCCACTTGTTTTGGAAAGCAGCCATCCCTAGCAGTTACCAGATAGCCCAGGCAAAATCATATTCTCGGAACGTTGTCCTTCCTATCACTGAAGACCATAGCAGAGACCTAATGATGTCTGAAAATGACAGACAGAAATGAGGGAAAATCCTTTGTTTTAGTTTTGCCATGATGCTGATCATTCCATGTTGGGAGAACATGACCTTGAATTCAAAATATGAATTATATCTCCCCTATCTAGAGGCTAATGATGAACCATTTTCACCAAATTAGAGGGATGGAACAGGAAGGTTATATGTGTAAATGTCTCAGCAATAAGAGGGTGGAATTGGAGACTTCCTTCTAACAGAATTTAGAAATTTGCTATAGCGGCCATCCTTGTGACGGAGTTTTATTTTGTGGTGCTTTTATTTCCAATCCAGCATGTTGCAAGCATTTTAAATCCATTTGCCTTTGAAAACTGTTTCTGGCATCCCACTGATGATGTAAATATGGATACTGTTTAGTGACGTAGTTGCCACAATCTCTGTGAAGAGGCAGGTATTTTTAGTCCTATGCCAGAGTGGTGCTTGTCCCTGGTTTTTGTTCTGAAATTACTCACACCCAGGAAGCCTGTTGCATGGGAAGGTTTCTCCCTCACCTCACATTGGTTTCCCCTGGAAAATCACTCCCAGCAGATTCCTGCTGGTGCTGTGTCTGAAGCCTGTGCCACAGGGCCCAGCAAGAAACAAGACTTCTTCCATGTGTTCCCGAAGACCCATCTTTCAAAGCCTGGTGCAGTGGCTCACGCCTGTAATCCTAGTACTCTGGGAGGCTGAGGCCAGTGGATCACTGGAGCTCAGGAGTTTGAGACAAACTTAAGAGTGAGACTTTGTCTCTACTAAGAAAACAGGAAAAAAAAATAGCTAGGCATTGAGATTACTCAAGTCCAAGAATTTGAGGTTGCTATGAATTATGATGCCACACCACTCTACCCAGAATGACAAAGTGAGACTCTGTATAGAATAAAATAAAATAAAAACCCTGTCTTTCTTCAGCTTTAGAATGGTCCAGGCTCCAGTACCCTTTCTTTAAGTTGCAGCTTATTCTGCAGCAATGGAATATGATTATTCTCATGCTCTGGTCCCTCAGTTCTCTTATTTTCTAAAAAGTTCAGTTAATTTTCTTCTAATCAGCTTTATCAACATCTAATTTACATATAATAGAATTCATCATTTTTAAGCATACAGTTTGATGAGTTTTAACAAATGTGTATAGTTTGGTAACCATCACAACAATCACGACAGAGAATTTTCATCACTGCCCCAGATTCCCTTGTGTCAGCTACAAGTCAATACCCTCACCCATCCATGGCCCAGAGGATTCACTTATCAGCTCTCTGTCACTATACTTCACCTCTTTTAAAGTTTGATATAAAGGAATCATACAGTGTGTAGTTTCACAGGTCTGGGCTCATTCACCTACCACTTAATTTTGAAATTCATCCACATTGATGCATGTATCAGCAGCGGTTCATTTTTATCCCTGAGTGATATCTCCTTGCATGGACACACCAGAATTTATTTGTTCATTTAACCAGTTAGTGGACATTTCACTATTTCCAGTTTTTGGCAATTATGAATAGCTCCCCAATGAACAGACGTGAACAAATCTATGTGCCTACTTTTTTTTTGAGACAGAGTCTTACTATATTGCCCTCAGTAGAGTGCCATGATGTCACAGTTCACAGCAACCTCAAACTTTTGGGCTTAAGCGATTCTCTTGCCTCAGCCTCCCAAGTAGCTGGGCCTACAGGCGCCCACCACAACACCCAGCTATTTTTCAGTTCAGCTTGTCATTGGTTGTTTTTAGCAGGCCCAGGATGGTTTCGAACCCGCCAGCCCCTGTGTATGTGGCCAGTACTCTAGCCACTGAGCTATGAGTGCAGAGTCTATGTGCATATTTTTAAAAATCATTAGATAAATGTCTAGGAATGGAATTGCTGGGCCATATCACAAAGTATATATTTAACTATTTAAGAAACTGCCAAACTATTTTCTGAAGAGTCTGTATCATTTTGCATTACCACCAGCAATGTAAGAACATTTCAATTGTTTCACGATCCTCTTCTATTATTGTGGGAAGGTTCTTTTAACATATTAAGATACTAAAAATATTAATATTTTCTCTTTTAATATTTTGACAGTCTTTTTAATGTCAATATCCTAGTGGATATGTTTGTATCTCATTTGCATTTTCCAAATGCCCAGTGGTCTAAGGTGTCTTTCACGGATTTATTGTACAAGCATCTGTCTTCTTTAGTAAACTGCATGTTCAAATATTTTGTCTATGTTTTTTATCAAGTTGTCTCTTCTTGTTACTGAATTTTAAGAGTTTGTTGGGTATTCTGAAAACAAATCCTTTTGCAAAATATGTTTTATGAATGTTTTCTCCCAAGCTATGGTTTGCCTTTGCATTTTCTTAACAATGCTGCTTAAAGAGTAGATGTTTTTAATTTTGATGTTCACCATCCTACCTAAGGAATTTGTGCCTTCCCAAAGGTTTTTGGGTGGCACCTGTGGCTCAGCAAGTAGGGTGCCAGCCCCATATATGGAGGGTGGTGGGTTTTGTTTTGCAGTTCAGTGGGCCCTCGCCCAACTGCAAAACAAAAAAAATAGCCAGGCGTTGTGGTGGATGCCTGTAGTCCCAGCTACTCGGGAGGCTGAGACAAGAGAATCACTTAAGCCCAAGAGTTGCAAGTTGCTGTGAGCTGTGTGAGGCTATGGCCCTTTACCAAGGGTGATAAAGTTAGACTCTGTCTCTACCAAAAAAATATATATATATATATTTCCCCTGTTTTTATTCCTCAGGAAGGTTCTGTTTAGTTCTTACATTTAGGCCTATGGTTCCTTTCAAGTTAATTTTTGCGTATGATGTTAGGTATGATGAGTTTTGACTCATATGTAATACTTTGTTCTACCACTATATGTTTAAAGTATGAATGGTGAGGGGGGAGGAGCCAAGATGGTGATCTATAGCCAGCTTTCTGCAGAGGTTACCATCCAGAAGGAGAGTTAAAGGACAGAAACTCAGCAAGAAAACCGATGGTTTGGATCTGAGCCAAAAGAAAAAGTCGAAGAGCGCACATCAACCCTGCTAGGGTGACCTGAGACTCCGAGGACACAAACAAAAAGGTACAGAGCACATCACCAAGCGGACGGGAGTCCCCGCCCCCATGAGAGAAGTTTGCAGTATACTTCATACTTCCATACAAACAAGTCAGCGAAGTTCGGATGTCCTCCCACTCTACCCCACGGGAGAGACCCTCTAAAAACCAGACCTCCTTCCCCTACTAGGGTGCTGCGGCGCTCTCCAACCAGGCATAAAACTGTATATACTCTCCACCTGCAAGGTGGAGTTCCTGGTGTTCCCCTCCACTCTCACCCCGAGGTCTGGAGGCCTGTTCCAAACAGAGTCCAGATTCTTGGAGATTTTCTCGAGGGGTGTGGATGGGCACAAACTTGCTGAACTGTGTGGTTTTCCAGCTTGCAGTAGTGAAAGGGGAGAGAGCCGTGAGGAGACCTGGCTGGTAGGAAGGTCTCCTGAGGCATGAAACAGCAACCAGCTCCAGGAACAATAGCTGGAGAGCTGCATCCCTGGGGATGTTTTGAGGAGACACTCCCAGTCTTCTGGGTGGCCAGGGGAAGTGGCGGTTTCTCCAGTGCCAGTGATGGCAGAACGGACCAGCAACCAAGGCACGTGAAGGATTTGCCTGAGGTGGTACCGGCTGGGACACAAAGCAGGGATTAGAATACTTGCAGAGGGGCTGCTTTGCTTAACCTGGCCCTCAGGGGATGAAAGCTGAGACAAAGGGCTGGACCTCACAGACTGAGTAAAACCCATTTGCAGCCCCAGTCTGATCAGGGAAAGTAGCCTTGACAGAAATAAATTCTGCGAACTTGTTCTGCTACAGCAGCAACATCAATCAGGGACAGGGCTGGAACTAAGTGAATTGCCCCTTTCCAGCCCCTGTTAAGTACCCAGGTTGTCAGGCCTCACCTCCCCCTGCCAAACAGTAACAGGGAGTAGCAGACTGGTTGTGGAGCCACAGACCTCACTGTGACCCAGGCAGTTGCAAACCTCTGGAGCATCTGCTCATTGGAGGAAACTGGATCACAACTGTTGCCACCAACTGGGTGTGATAGAGGGGCAAGGTTGGGAAGGAGGTATCAACATTCCCAGACTAATTTACTTGTGGGGGGGGTGCCCTCCTGAGCTCACAGAGCATCAAAGTGAATTATACAAGAGCTTCCTGCAGATCCCTGCTACCTAGTTCCCAGAGACTTTTTTAACTCTTCCATTTGAGATTGGTGCTGTCTAGGACAATTGATTAGGACCTCTTCAGCTGGGCTAATCACCCAAGGACTTTCCAAAGTGGTACCCTGGGTGTGTGGTAGTGGGAAGGTTTGATTTGGCTTTTTCAATTGTTGCTTGTGGGGGGTGCAGTGACTTAACTCTGGTATTCCTTCACAGCTCAGATTTCAGTCCAGAGTAACAGATTCTCTAGGGTAAGACAAAGACCAGCTGAAAATAAGACACAGCCACTTAACCCCACCACACCAAGAAGGTCCCCAGTTTCGCAAGCAGTGGCAAAACTCTAGGGGAAAAGGTACAGATGCCAGTCCAAGCTTTTAGCAAAAGCTACTCGTAGAACTCCCAGCCCAAATTGTCCTTATCTACTCATCTAGCCAAACGGTGTAAAAATAATCATGGGGCGGAATCAACAGAAAAGCTCTGGAAATGTAAATAACCAGACTAGGTCAACCCCCCCCAAGGAATAATCTGGCAGACACAAGAGAGGATCCTATGCATAAACAGATGGCTGAAATGTCAGAAATTGAATTCAGAATTTGGATTGCAAACAAGATCAATAAAA
>CAUYON010074604.1:0-25690 GCA_963573935.1 Arctocebus calabarensis | reverse complement strand
AATAGAGCACAGACTTCAGATAATATCTGTAGTGTGACACATGCCCAGTGATAATGTAAAACGGGGTGTATGAGATACAGGAATTCTCTGTAATATCTTTACAAACTTCTATAAATCTAAAAATATATGATATTGTAGTGATGGATGCAAGCCATGGTACATCTCTTAAAATCCATAGAACGTATAATACAGAGAGTGAACTGTCATGTGAGCTTGGACTGTAATTAATAATAATGTATCAATATTAGCTCATCAGTTCTAATACATATACCACGTTAATACACATGTAAAAAATAGTGGAAGTTGAGGGGGATATGGGAATTTTGTACTTCTCATTCATTTTTTCCCCTGAATACATAAAACTCTACTAAAAGTCTATTATTTTAAAAAACTCAAAAAGGGGAGAAAAGTGAATAAATTAAAAAAGGCCCCGCAGCTTACAGCTAGAAAGATTTACTTCTGCAAATTGAGCAGAAAGGAAAAAGAAACCTGGAAAGAACTGTAGAAATAATTATGAAAAAGCCTCAAGCTTGACTGAGTTTCTCTCGCTCTGAAACCAAGGGTAGCCAGGAGGTTCTGCACAGCGCAACAGCGTGTCACGGGGCGTCTCGGGCAGAAGTGGCGGATGGCCGTCTCGGACGCTGTGTCACTTATTTGCGCTCCCAGCTCCTGCTCTCCGGGGACGTGTTCTGCTGACTCACGCAGAAGTGGTTACTCGCATTTCTGTCCAAACACATATCAACCTGGAACTTTAAATCCATTAAGCTCTTCCAAACAAATGGTAATGGAAAACCTCCATAGCTTCGTTAGCAGAGGCAAATATTTGGCTTTGTGAAGAAGCAACGTCCTTTGAGTCACAGGAACAGCTGCTGGTGCCGGTCAGAGAAGGTCGCAGACTGACACTTACGGGCCTCTCATTTCTGCAAAGGAGAATGGTTTTCTTTTACAGAAGTCCTGACGGCTCATTTCGGGTACTTCTTTCTATACACCAAACTACCCCTAATGGTTAAAGCAAACATCTCATTATGTTTTTTTAGAGTTGGAAATTGGGGAAGGGCTTGGTTTGGGGGCTCTTCTCTGATCCACGTGGCATCGGCTGGAACAGCAGGGGCTGGCGGGCGCGTACCCAGGAGCGCTGCTCCAGCCGGTGTGGGGCACGTGGGTGCTCGCGGCCGCCTCTGTTCACAGGGTTCCTCCTCTTCCCAGGCCTGTTTTGCAGGGTGCGCTTCTCACAGCGCGGGGGCCTCAGTGCAGTTCCGCTCCCACTTGTTGCGGGCAGCAGGCTTCCCGCAGGAGGAGGCGTCTAGGATAGAGACCTCCGAGAGGCGGGCAGTGGAGGCTGCCAGTCTGCTATGGGCTTGGCCTCGGGACTTCATGTGTCATTTCTGCCATATTCTGTTAGTCAAAGGAGTCCAAGAGCCTGCTCAAATCAGGGAGAGGGGAGTAAAGACCCCAATTCCTCATGGAACAAATGTCAGAGAATGAGCTGTCATCAAAATTGGCTACACAGCTTCCAACACGCTACATGCAGCGAAGACGGCCACGTCCAGTCTAAGGGGGTGCGTGTCCACATCACCAGCAGAAAGCAAACTTCCAGGGGGATACAGTGTTACCTTGGGAACATCTTGGCAAGGGATCAAGAAAGTGGAGACCAAGATGAGTAACAATTAAAATAATCTAAACCAAAGAAGATGGTGGAAAAACATTGCTACCCCATGACAAGACCATGTTCTGTGTCTGTTTTTGTAGGTTGTCCTATTTATACCTCATTTAGGATAAAACAAATAGGACGACGTTCTGACAATAAATCTGTGGAATGAGCAGCCTTGTCATTAGTTTTGTTACCCTATGTCAAGGTGTGTGAAAATTTTTGAAATGTTCTGGAAACTCATTCTTAACTATGTGACTTTTTAGAGTTGCAGTCATGTGTATGCCGTTTAATATACACCCCTTTCTTTTACACTTGAGAGAACTGTAGCCTGAATGGTAAATTATTTTATCTAGGGTCCCACAGCCACACTTTGCCTTAGCCAGAACCAATATTTGGATGGCCAATTCTGTACTCTGTCATCATACAAGCACTGAGGGAAGAGGTCACCAGTTTTATTTGCAGATCACGTGAAAAAGTTTCTAAACCTTCACTCCTTAAAAACTACCCTTGATGCCTAACAGTCTTCCCATAGTGACTCATTTGATATTACTCCTGGTAATTCCATTAAGGGATGCTATTGTGTCTGAGGGGAATGGAAAGGAATTCAAACATAAAATTACTGAAGTTTGGTGTAAACCTATCTGAAAGGTCATCCCTCCTGTCTGGAACAGCCTAGAATATCATGAAGAGCATGGGAGGTTTTGATATAGAGATAATGACAGAGCATGTTAAAAAGGGCAAATTTACAGAATCAAAGGGAAGACAGGGAGAAGGATGGGCCCTGGTGACTCTTTTATGTTTTTTCCTGCACAGATGACAGCCATATTTAAAAGGGAATGTTCCTGCGAGGAACAAAGGTAAAATACCCATCATTGTGCCCTCAGATCAGAGCCTCAGAAATCTAGGTTAACGCAAAAATGTACGTGTAAAAACAACAACAAAAGCAAAGAAAAAACCCAAGAGAAAGCAGCAAGATGAGAAGTTGGTAGTTGTCAAATGAAGTTGAAATAATTCAAGCCTTGATACAGCACAACTGTTACTGTATATGTCACTGTATCACGTGATTAAAAAAAATTAGCAGCGTCTTGTCTGCTTTCTTGTCAGTGCAAAGAGAAATGCCGCATGCCACAGATGTTCTTCACAGAAGAATGTCAAACCTGGAATGACAGTGCCAGTAATCAGAGACATTGTACATCGGAGAATGCAAAATGCAACAAATCGCCATCTACCAGCAGTCAATTCCGTCTGATTGCTGTGCCCAACCCGCTCCCTCCTTAACTGCTACATCGTGAAGATGTGACATTGTATCACAGGCGACCCAGTTTCCTGGGGGCTGAGTGCTGGACCCTCTGTCAACCTGCACCATCTGAAAGGCACACATCTGAGAAAGGAGGTAATTTAGGTTACCATGGCCATGAAATAATTGATCATCCACAAATAATTAAACATATTTGTATGAAGGATCAACTTAGACATATTAAAAGGAGTTATTATTTGTGATGTGCCAAGTTAGTGGTCTGTGGAGGTCACACGTTTCTTGGCCTCTTGGTGACTCAACTGTATTGTGAGGACAGTTTGGACACCTCCTTTGACTTTACTTTCATCTCATGAACAAATATCAAATATTCTGTCTAGAAATTCCCGAGACAACAGATTTGAAAATTGTGGATCCAGGGCACACTCTAGAAATATATTGATCCAAATAACATAACATTTAACATATTTGATTCAGTTTAACATGACGTCTCTGTCAAACTTCAAGCACACAAAGGTAGATAAAATACAGTCTAATGCCCTTAGTACACTTTTAGTTTATTAAAGGAGACTGACAAGTAAATAAGCAATTCAGATTTCATTTGAAATCTCCATACAAGCTCCCACTTAGGATCCTATGAGGGCTTGATGAGTACAGCTAGTCGGGGAGGCTTGCCCTAGGTAGGTGGAAAGCCAGGGTGGTTTGGGGAAACATGGCATTCAGGTAGAGGTGACATGCATACGGAACTGCCAGGAAACCAGGGCTGTCCCAGAGGATGGCATCTGTGCATTGAGCTGGAAGATAAGCCAGAGAGGTACACCTGCTCCAAAGTGAAAAATCGAAAATTAACAAGTTGGGCATTATTCCAAAAGCCAGGGGAAACCCAAACTGGTGAGTTGACTAAGGCGGTGCTATGCATCAGTCAGTTAAAGAACAGGCTATGTATCTGAGACTTCAATGTGGGTAAAATTTTCTTAAACGGGTAAGGGCCTTCTAGGGGCCACCAAGTAAAAAAATATATTCCTTTTTCTCTTTTGGAAAATCAGTGGAGCCTGTATAAAGTGACTTTATTTTTGCTTTACCTTCTAATTCCTGTTTCCTCTCCCTGGCTCTGCCCATGCAAATGTCCTGTATTTACTTTGGATATTTGTTCTTTTTTCTGCCTACCTAATCAATTCTCCCCCCTACCTGTTTTTTCCATTACGCATTTCTACAGCTAAAAACATCCATTTTGCACTTTGAAGCATTCAGCCATATTGTTTTTTATCTTGAGAACTTAAAAAATATGACATTTTAACATGTGCTTCTGTTCTGGGGTGTCCCTCTTTGCTCTTGCCTTTCTTTTTAACACTTTAAATGCATTTTTATTAGAATATAAAATAAAATATTTTGTTTTTATAGCAAAGATCCAAGAGGAGTTTGCTTAATTTTGACTCTTTCGAAAATCAATTTCTACTGCAACAGTATGATTGGAAAAATCTGAACCTATGACATTTGCATTGTATGGCTTCCTGCTCCCTTGTGGGATTTGTTCAGGTCTATGGGGGTGACGGAGAGCGGAGTGGAGATGGGGAGCAGCAGAGGTGCTGGAAGACCCAGCACCCATGTGCTGAATGTTAGAAGGATAATATGAAACCTGCAGTCCATGGGCAACCAGGGACGTATCACTGACAAAGTCCCAACCAAACTTACTTTGTGACAAATGAGACAGACACAAGAAGATACTCCACGAACACATAAAAGCTAGAAAACCAGTTTAGGAAGAAAGAACTTGCAGGTTCTAGGTGTTCATGTTCCGAAAGCCATGTCTCTGTGCTGTCTCCATAGAAAATTCGCTCTTCCGCTTTTATAAGGTGGATAAGATCATATCTAGTGTTCCTATTTATTACTGATCTGACTTGTGCAAGTTATTTAATTACTCCATGTCTTAGTCCATTCAGACTTCTGTAACAGGTTACCATAGACTGGGTCACTTATAAACAACAGACATTTGTTACTCACAGTTCTGGAAACTGGAAGTCCAAGGTCGTTGGGCAGGTTCAGTGTCCCACTCTCTGGTTCATAGACATCTGTCTTCTGTGTCCTTAATGGCAGGATAGGGTGAGGGAGCTGTCTCTTTTATAAGGACATTAATCCTATTCCTGAAGGATCCACCTCTGAAAGGCTCTACTCCCTAATACCATGACCTGGGGGGTTAGAACTTCAACATAGTCATTTGAGAGGCTCTCAAGCATCCAGTCCATTCAGCACTCTGAATCTGAGCCCCCTTGTCTTTAAACCGGGAATGAAAATAGCGTATCAAAAGTGTATGAAGATTGTCTTATTTTTTTTCCTTCAGAAGCTAAGCCTGAGTCAAGGATTATCTGCAGGGTGATCACAGGAAGCTGTTAACTGAGGAGGAAGTGAAATGGGAGGAAGTCAACACAGACAGCATCAATGAGCAGGACATGCTCAGCGCAACTGGGGCCTCAATCCTGCTGAAACCAAAAAGCTAAGAGTTTGGAAAATTTAACTTATATAGTTCTTTTTGATGTCATTTAAAAAAATAAAATAAAAGCTACAAGATAGCAGGACAAGTATTTCTGTATATGAAATAGAAGCGTAGTTTCTCAAAGCCATTCATTACCTGAACTGTCTTTTTTTATTTCAAAATATTATGAAGGTAGAGTATAAATGTTTTTGGTTACTTGTATCAGTTTTGTGTGTTTGAATAAGGGCTATCAGTGTGCCCAGCACCCAGCATTTACTGTGTCCATTAGGGACCTATTCTCTGATGCTCTCCTCCCCTCCCCCTGCTGACTTTGGCTTCCCTCTGTGCACCTGTGTGCTCATCTATTCGTTCCAGTTTAGCAGCAAGTACAGGTGGTGTTTGATTTTCCATTTAGATACTTCACTTAGAATAATAGTCTCCAGTTCCATCTAAATTGTTACCAAAGGCCTTAATTCATTTTTCTTGATGGCTGATTAGTATTCCATATATCTTCATTATATATGTCATACATAAATCATATTTTGTTAATGCAGTCATAAATTGATGAGCACTCAGGTTGATTTCACATCTTTGCACTTGTGAATTGTGCTGCAATAAACACTCAAGTGCATGTGTCTTTCTGATAAACTGACTTCTTTTCCTTTGGGTAAATACCCAGTAGTGGGAATGCTGGATCAAATGGCAGGTATACTTTTAGTTCTTTGAGGAATCTCCATCCTGTTTTCCATAGAAGTTGTAGTAATCTGCAGTGCCACCAACATTCCTTTCTCTCTGCATTCACACCAGCATATATTGTTTTGGGGCTTTTTGATAAATGCCATTCTAACAGGGGTAAGGTGATATCTCATTGTGGTTTTAATTTCCCTAATAATGAGTGACATTGATCTTTTATCATAATTTTATTGGCCATTTTTACATCTTCTTTGGAAAGCTTCTGTTCTTGTCTTTTGCACACTTTGTAGTGGGGTTATTTGAGTTTTTTCATTCTGATTTGCTTGAGTTCTTTATAGATTTTGGTTATTAGTCCTTTAATCGATGTGTAGTTTGTAAATATTTTCTCTCTTTCTGTAGATTGTCTATTTGCTCTGTTGATTATTTCCCTAGCTGGGTAGAAGCCTTTTAATTTAATCACATTCCATTTATTTGTTTTTGTTGTTGTTGTTATTGCCATTGAGGTATTATTCATAAATTCTTTGCCTTGGCTGATATCTAAAAGACTTTTACATACATTTTCCTCTAGAATTTTTAGGGTTTCATTCTATAGATCTAGGACTTTTATCCATGTTGAGTTAATTGTTGTAAGTGGTGAGAGGTAAGGCTCCTGTTCCATTCTTTTGCATGTGGCTATTCAATTTTCCCAGCACCATTTATTGAATAGGGATTCTTTGCCCTATGTACATTGCTGTCTGCTTTGTCGAAGATCAATTGGATGTATGTGGATGTTTTATATCTGGGTTCTCTGTTCTGTTCCATCAGTCTTTGTCTCTCTCTCTTTTTTTTTTTTTTTAGCAACACCATGCTTTTTGAGTTACGATAGCTTTGCATGTAGTTTGAAGTCTGGTCACCTGGTGCCTCTAGATTTATTCTTTTCTTTTTCAGATTGCTCTGGCTATTTGGGCTCTTTTCTGGTTCTAAACAAAATATAAAATTATTTTTTCTATCTAGTTCTGTAAAATATGATGTAGGATTTGATGGGGATAGCATTGCATCTGTGAATCACTTTGGGTGATTTTCATATGTTGCTTCTACCAATCCATGAACATAATATGTTTTCTATTCATTTGTGTCACCTGCAACGGTACTTCATATTTCTCCTTGTGGAGATCTTTTACTTCCTTGGTTAAGTATACTGCAAGGCACTTTATTTTCTTTGTGGTTATTTTGAATGGTATTGAGTCTTTGATTTGACTCTCTGCTTCACTGTTGTTGATGTGTAGGAATGCTACTGAGTTATGTATGTTGATTCTGTAACCTGAGACGTTGCTGAATTTATTTATCAATCCCAAACGTCTCTTGTTGGGTTCTTTGCCATTTTCTAGATATAATACCATAACATCAGGGTAAAAAGGGAGTTTGACCTCCTCTTTCCCAGTTTGGATACCCTTTATTTCTTTCTCTTGTCTAACTGCTTTGGCTAGGACCTTCAGCACTGTGTTGAATAGAAGTGGTGATAGTCGGCACTCTTGTCTTGTTTGAGTCCTTAGTGAGAAAGCTTTCA
Organism: Arctocebus calabarensis; assembly: GCA_963573935.1. Lineage (NCBI taxonomy): Eukaryota > Metazoa > Chordata > Mammalia > Primates > Lorisidae > Arctocebus > Arctocebus calabarensis. The sequence continues at coordinate 18,075 of CAUYON010074604.1, read as the reverse complement.
ACATCTCCCCATTCAGTATCATGTTGGCTGTGGGTTTGTCATATGTGGCTTTTGTAGTCTTGAGATATGTTCAATCTATGCCTAGTTTCTTGAGGGTTTTTGTCATGAAAATATTCGGAATTTTGTCAAATGCTTTTTCTGTATTTATTGAGACGATCATATGGTCTTTATTTTTGCTTCTGTTTATCCCTATATCTCTAGGATAAACCCACTTGGTCAAGATGGATTATTTTTTTTTTTGATGTGCTGTTGAATTTGACTTGCTAGGAATTTATTGAGAATTTTTGCATCTCTACTCATAAGAGATATTTGTCTGCAGTTGTATTTCCTGGCTTTGAGATTAAGGTGATACTAGCTTCATAGAACTAGTTGGGGGAGGATTCTCTTTCCTGATATTACAGAATAATTTCTACACTAGGGAGTACCAGTTTTTTTTTTGTAGGTCTGGTAAAATTTGGTTGTGAATCCATCCGGTCAGGGGATATTTTGCTGTTGCTGGAAGATTTTTTATTACTGCTTCAATCTCATTTCTCATTATTGATCTGCTCAGGAGTTCTCTTTCTTCCTGACTGAGTCTTGGGAAGTTGGATATTTCCAGGACTTTTCTCATTTCCTCTGTATTTTGAGTAGATATGCGTAAAGCTTCTCATAATATTCAAAGATGATATTTTGTATTTTTGTGGTATCAGTTGTAATATCTCCTTTTAAATTTCTGATTCATCTTATTTGTGCTCTTTCTCTTCTATTCCTGGTTAATCTAGCAAGAAGTCTATTAACTTTATTTACCTTTTCAAAAAACCAACTCTTCATTTCACTGATCCTTTGTATTTTTTATTTTTTGTTTTCTGTTTCATTTAGTTTTTCTATGATCTTCCTTATTTGCTTTCTTATGTTGGCTTTGGGTGTAGTTTGGTCTTCCTTTTCTAGTTCCTTGAGATTTGTTATTATATTTAATTTGGGATCTTTCTGTCTTTTTAATGTAGGATTTAAGGCTATGAATTTCCCCCTTAGTAGCTTTTTCTAAATCCCATAGATTTTGAAAGCTTATGTGACCTTTGTTACTCAGTTCAAGGATTCTTTTGATTTCCATCTTAATTTCATTATTGACCCAATAATTGCCCAGTAAGAGGTTATTTAATTTTCATGATTTTTCATAGAATTGAGTTTTTCTCTTAGAGTTAATTCTAGTTTTATTGCACTGTAGTCTGAGAAGATACATGGTATGATTTCTATTTTTTTTTTTTTTTCAATTTCAGCCTTTTGAAACCTAAGTAGAGGATTTGGCTAATTCATGCCTGACCTCCTGACCTGCAAAAACTGTAAAATCAAATGGAACTTATTTTAAGCCACTAAATTTGTAGTAATTTGTTGCAATGCAATAGAAATCTAGTCTATCTACTATCTTACACATGCATGCAATACACACACACATGCACACACATACAATGTCTAAGGTAGCCCCTTTGGTTTTTCAGGGGAAGTTTATTTGGTAGAGAGCTTTTCCTTGAAAAATTCCCTGGAATTTAGTCTTTTCTGTCTTCCTCTTTATAATCCAGCCTGCTCTCATAACTTCTGGATGCTCACCCTTATTCAGACTCCATATGCACGTCTGATCTTTTTGCATAAGCCTGAAACCTAGAAGTTTGGTTGGTGGAATTGCTTAACCCTAATGTCCTCATTTACATTTCTGCCATTGCTCCTGGGCCCTCTCCTTTGACTAAGTACCTGACCATATGCTGTCAAGACAGAGCCTTGAAGTAATAAAGAATCTCCTGGTGAGGGGTCTTACCAAGTATATTTGTAATAAGTAAAGTCTCTGGGTAGTGTCCCCTTTCAGTTTTTACAACAAGTCATCCCATGAACTTCCACTCAGGACCAGAAAATTTGGTACCTTAGAGAATTTGACACAGTCACTGCTCTGTTGTGGATTTATTCCTGGACAATTTGGAGACATCCTATGAAAAAGATAATGTGTCTAACTAAAGAAAATTATTTTCTAAGGAAAATGAGATAAATTGTGTTAATAACTTTTAACATATGATGTTTTCCTTCTAAATTCTCTGTAATTATCAGTAGTTGCAGAGAGGGCTTCTTAACCAGGGGTCCCCAAGTCCTTAAAGCATCCATAGATAAAATCCACGGGGGCAGAGAGTCTTTGAACTTGGGTGGAAGAAAAGTCTTAAAATCTTTGTTTCTAGCTGATATTTAGCATTTTCTTCCAGTTTAAACCTAGGCAACAATTCACAGTACTATTAGCAGTTTCTATCTCGTTACCAACAGAAGTCACAGCTATCTTCATACTTCGTTTCAGGTGTTCCAGCTCGTAAAATATCATTTTCACCCATCATACTTCAAAATTATGTTAGTTATCTAGTAAAGTCATTAGTTATTTGATACATTAAATGGATAGTTATTTACTCATTTATTAGGGAAGCTAGTTATTAGATGTACTCACAAGGAAATATATCTTCCTATAAGAAATGTATAACCACAACCTAAGAAAACACCAGATAAACAAAATTAAGGGACATTCTAAGATGAGTATTCTTCAAAAGTGTCAAGGTCATGAAGAACTAAGGAGAAACATACAATGTGGGAACCTAGATTGGATCCAGGGACAGAGGCAGGACTTTGGTGGAAAATGTAATTCAAATAGAGCGTACAGTTTAGTTCACAGTATTGCACCAGTATTATCCCTAGACTTGATTAATGGTCCATGGTTGTCTATGATGTTAACTTTAGGAGAATCTAGGTGACGGGTGGACTGAAACACCCTGCAATATTTTTGTAAGTCTAAAGTCATTTTTAAACAACAAGATAAAGAATTACATTGGGAAGCCAAAGATAAAGCAAGAAATTGCATGTATTATCCTATGATGAGTTGTATGTATAATATTTCGATAAAGCTGTTTCAATATTATATTTTCCTTTGAAATATTGTGTATTTTATGGTTTAAAATGTTATGCTGACAAGGGACCCATAGACTTCCTCAGACTGCCAGGGGCATTAAGGAAGATAAAAATGAGAATCACTGATTGAAGGCAATTGAACGTTGCTGATATCAAATGCCAAAATCACTGGATTAAGATCTATGAGGAATCCATGGTGGAAACCTCTCCACTTTGGCTTAGTTTGAATGAGTTGGCCTGGATCCAATGTCCTTTCTTTAGCATCCTTCAGTGATACTCTACAAATGTGTCATGGAGCGAAGCCAACTCAGAATGCACCAGTAAGTCCAACCCACTGTAAGGTCCTGGCCATGAGCCACGTACTCCATGCACCAGACACCAGTACCCTGCTACTGTCCCCACACAGTGGTACAGAAGGCTCATCTTTCTCTGTCATATCACATTGGTTTTGCACTTGCATCAGGACTTAAAGTATTAATCACTCCCTGGGACATTTGTTTCTCATATCCATTTCCAAACCACTTTAACTTGCACGTATAGGCTTTATCCTTCTGCCAAGCAATTATGCAAAAAGATTCTTGTAGATGTTACCGACCACCTCAGCAGGTGCTGATGAGGGAGCCAAATTAACAAGAGATTCTTCTTGGAAGAAACATGTTAAGATGGCTTTAGCAATAGACATTTATCCAAATAGCTACATAATGCAAAAGGCAGAGGGGAGGAAAGGGGAGTGCCAAGAAGGAAGGGTGGGATGAGGAATTTGGCTACATCTTTAGATTGTGGGGTGAAAGAAAAACTTCCTCTTCCCCTTCAAAAGTTTTGCTGAAAAATCAATTCACAATAAAGCAGATTCATAAGAGACAAGGTTTCTTATTTCAATGTGTATAAATGGGAGCCTTTAGAACGAGAACTCAAAGATACAAGGGAAATTGTCCATCTTCATGCTTAGGTTCAACAAAGCATGAACAGCCATGCAGACATGTGGTCAGACAGAAAGAGCAGGACTTAATGCTAACAGGCTGAGGGGATACCCACCTGTCTAGATTCTTCTTGGCCTCTCTGAACATGGATTCCTTCCTTCTGAGTGTGGGCGACCTCTTTGAGAGGGAGGTTTTATGGCCTACAATCAAACAAGGTAGGTCAGACAATTACTTACGGCCAGTTTTTACATAGAATAATTTTAGGTTTTATGGTTGGCTTGGGGGTATGAGGAGCAGAAGGAAAATGTTCTAGCTTTTCCAACCTGTCCCTGGAAGGAGGGATTCTAGTTTCTATAGCTAGCTGCAGGGAAGAGTGGCAGTAAGAGGCTGGAGGGCAAAGGAAGTTCAGAGACAAACTTTTGCTTCCGAGGCTTTCATCTCAAGGTACTGTTTTCCAAGCCTCACCACAAAATAGGCACAAATTCTGCCCCCCACCCACCAGGGGATGGGCACCTGGGACACAGACCTACTTCCTTCTCTTCTCCTCCTCTGACCTAAACAGTACAAGCACCTCTATTGTGATAAACTTCAATGGTTCAAAATGGAAACACAGGGTTGCTCTATTCCTTGCTAAAGTGGCTTTTTAGAAATAATCTAATAAAACTTAATGAAAAAATACAAGCTGTTTTCTCTTGTATTAGTGAATTATGGTTTGGTCAGCATGTACAGAAATAGAGCAATATTAAATTATTATTGTCAAGAGATGTAGGGACATTTATGTCCCTTCCTCACTTAGAGTAAGCACTGCCCTCGGGATGCCACAGAATTTGCCTGTGTTTGGCCAGTTAAGTGTTTTGAGGCTGCCTCTGTAAGGTCTGTTGCTGTCTGTGAGAGCGGGCCATATTCAAGCAGAAGGGAAGGCTTAAATGAATGATTCACTGAGGTTTGGAGACATCTCATTTGGAGATGTTGGAGATGTCAAAGAAGGTGTTTGGAGGAACTCCTGGTCATTTTATTTGGTTATAAAAGGAGCTTGAGGACTTTTCCAGACCCCAAGCAACCCTGCATACATATCATAATACCTTATAATCTAGATATGAGTTTTCTCTATTGGATTGAATTAAAAACAAGGCAAGGTGTGTCTTGAATTCACCCTGAATTATTGAATGAAAAGGGTTTTGAACACCCACTATGTTTCAGATGTTGTACTAAATGCTTTACATGCCACCTTATCATCTTTAATTCTGGCTATATTTTTAGGAGTTGAGTATTAGAAGACCTGTTGTACAGAAACGTATGAATTCTTTGTTTTGTTTTGTTTTAATTTAGCACCAAGCCATAGGGACTTAAGTATTTCTTCCTGGGCTCTGTCTTGAAGAACTTGGCACCAAAGTCCTGATCTGAGTGGAAATCATGTATTTCCTTCCAAAGTAATCCACATTACTTTTCTGTAAGAAAATAATCACACTGATATCTTCGGAGAGGAGGAGCCATAAAATTCACATTATGTTTAAAAGTCAGTGTTTTTTTCAGTTGTATAAATTTGTTGTGAATATTGTTCAAGATAAGTATGGTACAGAAAAGAGTCAAAGAGAGTCATGCCAGTTTGTGACAGACAGGGTAGTAAAAACATTTCCAAGTTAGACAGGGAGGCTTTAATTTAGAGAGAGAGAACATTTCTGAATTAATTAACACAGGGCTGTGAACTTAAAAAACATGGTGTCATTTCTGAAATATTGGTGCTGATGAAATGTCATTGTAACAGGATGGAACGATAAAACCTCATTCCCACCAACTCTGGAACCAATAGAGGGTGATGGTCGGCTGGGAAGTTCAAGTTGAGGACAGAAGATACTGACACCATTCTAGGAAGTGTCCTCAGGGCCCAGCTCAGGACAACAAGCTTCAGGTCTGGAGGCATCAAGGACCCTGCAGGATAACCATGAAGTTTGGCTTCAGCTTCAGAGTTGGAAGAACTGTGTTCAAATATCTGTGTCAACACTCAATAGTAGCGTGACGCTGGGCAAGTCACTTTGCCTCTCTGACCCTTAATTTACTCATTATAAAACAGGGTTATGAGACTTCCTCCTACAGAGAGTTTCATGACGTTTAATTAGTAAATGTATGTAAAGAACATGGCAGAATTCCTCGTATGTAGTAAGTGTTCTCACTTATTAAGGATAGACGATACTATTATTATGACTCCCAGACTAAGGTCCCCACCCCAGGCTAGATAGAATAAAGGGGAGCAGAGCTAGAAGAACAAAACAAATTTCCATGAATTAGACTAATACAGGAATGAATAAAATATAACAATGTGTCAAATTCACAAGAGTTGCATTAATACAAAATATCAATATGCGGTAGAACCTCTGTGAGTTGATCACCCAGCGGACTGTAACAAATTGGTCAACATGTAGAAGTAGTCGACATAAGGAACTAGGCCTAGTGTGCTGACATGTACATGTGGTGCATTTCCAGTCGTAGGTCAATTTGAGGAGGTGGTCAGTGTAGAGAGGTGGTCAACTATGAAGGTTCCACTGTATGTTCTCATTAAGGATTTTATTTTTTAGGTTATCATAATAGTTTATTTTGTTAATAAAAATATTATACTTATTATATAATAAAACAGTAAGTATAAAATAAAATAAACAAAATAATTTCCCAAATAAACTTTCTTTTCTTCATTCATTTAGAAGGTACATTTAGGAGAACATGATCCCTGAGGCTGGACACTCACTCTAGTATCCATCCCCCTCAAAGACATGATAGCCTAGGGCTAAATCTGTACTTCGTGAGGACAGAAAATTCTTTCCCCAAAGTATCTTACAACATTAGGCCCATCTTTACATCTTTGTCCTCTAGAATGATTCTGGGACTTTTTGGAATCATTAAGTAAACTTTACGTGTGTTTACTGAATAATACATTTGCTGATTTTTAAAAATTACTATATAATAAATTTCTCAGGGAAGAGCAGCCTGGCAAAGCTTCCATCTGAAAGACAGGTCAGTTGGTTGTGATCCCCATTGGTTTGAAGCAGGGAGGTGTCACCATGCAGCAGGCATTTGTTGTGCACCTAGTGTGCGCTAGACACTGTGCAGATGAGCAAAGGCAGGGCAAAGAAATGGGCCGGGTGGATCTGCATGAAACTCACAGTGCAGTGGGCAATATGGAGCCACATGCAAGCAGCTGTGGGGTTCCTACGCGTGCCACACCCTGTCCTGAGCACTGCTGCAGGCTGCCATGCTCCCACCACAGAACTACCCTGAGGTAGAAACCATCATGTGTCTTACACCTCTCTTACAGAGGGGACACTGAGGCACAGGCAGGAAAGTAACCTGCCCAGGACCCCCACAACTAGAAAGCAGTAGGCTGGAAGTACAGCCACAGTGTCCATGAGTTTCAAAAGGTGTACCGTGGTACACGGGTGTGCTGTGACAGGATCTTAGGTGTGCCATGAAGATTTTTAAAGATCATTATTTAAATTATTTTCAAAAGAAGTTCAAAGCATAGTAAGTATATTCTGTTTTTACTCTTTTTTTTTTTTTTGATCAACATAATTTAAGTGTGGCATGGAAGTTTAACTATAGGTTCAATTGTGCCATTGAGGTAAAAAAGTTTGAAAAACACTATCTTAACCATTAGTCTGTGCTACTTCTTCAAAAAGAAGAAACAGGTGTTCAAGTAAATATAAAAAAGGACAATCTCGAAGAAGGACAGTGCCGTCAAGCAAAGGAGTGGTAAATGCCATGAAGAAATGAAACTGGATATTGACAGGGGTAAGTGGTGAAGATTTCCTAGGGGACGGGTTTGTACTGACACGGGGACAACGAGCTGACCAGGCGAGGAGGCTTGCGGGAGCGAGGCAGGGTTGGAGGACAAGGTGTCTCAGGTGGGAACAGGCTTGAAGTGCCGCAGAGATCAGTGGGTGGAGCAGCAGAAGTCGGGTCAGGCGGGCTGAGGATCCGTCAGGGTCCCAAGAGTGAATCTAGGAGCCCGCCGGAGGGTTTCCCGCGGTGAGAACATAGCCTACGCGCACTACGGAGCTGAGATGCTATAGTTACTTCATCCCGTCTTGTGAGGAGAAAAATCACCCTGCTCTTGGTCCTTTGGACATCGGCACACACTCTGAGGAGCGCAGCCCCTTTCCCCATGTCAGCCGTGTGTCACCTGACCTCGGGTCTGCTGCCCTAGAGACGTCCCCCCAGCTGGCTGAGCTGGGCCACTATGCACCAGACACATTGCTCCAGGCAGCAGCTTCCTGCCCCACGGGAGGGGACTCAGTGCTGGGCCTGGAGGGCACTGGGCTCTCTGGAAATACAAGTACTAAGAACAAAGTCAGAGAGAAGGACACGGAAGGAGGGCAGGACCTGAGCAGGTGCGCGCTGTCTCCCAGGCGGGGCCTGTTAGCTTTACTGTCCTCTGTGGCAATTCCCTGCTCAGTTCTTCCTCACCACAGTTTGCAACCGTCGCAGGAGAGTGCTGACCACAGCGGGGTTCTTTGCCTTTTCTGCTGCTTTTCTCCCTGACCTCCAAGGAAGCTGATCTTTCCTTGTTTGACTGTTTTGTGCAGACACCAAAAAAGAAAGAAGAACAATTGTCTCTGGAGCAATATTTCCAAAATGTGCTTGGTTGGAGATCTCACTTGGTGACAAAAATGCCCTGGACATGATCTGGTGACCTGGCAGGCTTTGGGCCACACTGAAGGGGACTCTATGAAGCCACTGAACTGTCTTATCACGAGGCCACTCCAGAAAACTCACTCAGACTGTGGGAGAGTATCCTGGGATCTGCATCTTTGTCCTTGAGGGTAGTTCGGGACCCATGCGCTGTCACTGTGTCATGCCTTCATGGTGATAGTGGGCCAACTCTGAGTCACAGACGCACACCCGCAGTCGACTCTTCCTCATGGTTGCATTTGTAAGCAGTCACGTAGCCTTTTCAAGTCCCAGTGTCTCTGCTGTGAAATCACTCACGCTCACCGAGCGTGCTCCGGGTGCTGTTCTCAGTGCTGTCGTGGACCATCTCATGGGCTATCTCATGTAATCTCGTGATCTTAAATATCAACTAGCGATGGTTGTCATCTGCATTTGATAGAGGGGGAACCTGGCCCTATATCCCATCAAGTCCAGGTGGAAATGCTTTCCTTGCTGGGCTCCCTGAGTTCCTATGAGAAATGAAACGACTTTCCAGACACAGCTAGCTGGCTTCAAATATCCATCCTCCCCCTCCTTTCCTAACACACCCTGGATTTATTCAAGGAATACCTGGCTGCTGAGTATCAACTGCCCAGCCTCTGCAGCTGAGGGCGGTAAAGTTGACATTTCTAAGATTAATGTTCTGATTCAGGAAGATTAGAGCCTTGATCAGCCCTCAGCTAGGAGATGATAAAAACAGAGCACCCTTAGTCGCGCGCTCATCTGTGTAACCTGCAGGAGTTGGTCATTTCCTCAACTCTGCTGCCTTCTCTCCCCATACTCTCAGAGCTGCCATCTGCTGGGGAGATTGCACACTAACACCTGATGATAACACAGGCAGGGTGTAGTAAGCACGGCAGGAGTGGTCCCGACTGCCAGGAGACCACAGGAGGTGGCAGAGTCATTCTGACCATGGTATCTGAGGATACGTCCTGAGAAAGACGGGTCTTAAAGAGTGCAGGAAGCTGGTGAGAGCCTATAGGATGAGACGGGGAAAGCTCTAAATACAAGCACTTTTCGTGTTTCTGCTTGTGCCCCATTTACTACTGTTCCATGAACCAAAGTGAGTCACATGGCCAAGATCAAAGTTAATGTAGGAAGAGAAAAATGGCATGGATTAGAGAGGGGAAGAACTTTTGTCCATTTTTGTAATCTACTACATAAGGCATATCCTAAATTCTCTAAAAACATGTCCTCAAATTGAATATATATATATATTTAAAAACCTAGCTCTTAAAAAAAATCGGCAAAGGTGATTCTCTTGAAATGTTTTCCTTTTGCTGAAGTATCCACCTTCTGTTACTTGAATTGGCCTTTTCACACTCTATTTGCTCACTTTGTCTCCCCCCCTTCCATTTCTTATTTTAGTCTCATTTGTTCTCTTGTTGAATGGCTGGAAGAGCTTATCACTTGGAAGTTGGGTCCTGCCCTGGAGGCTTGCATGTGCACGTGTGTTTACACATGCAGACACATGTACATGCATGTATGTAGAAACATGTGCACATGTATAATAAATACAGAATGATTTCTCTTTTGTGAAGTTTTAATTTCCTATAATTCAAGGTCGTGTTCTTCAGAGACAAGTCAAGTAAGAGCGGGAACAAACTGAACACTTGATTTTTACATGTGCTAATTTTCTCATTGCTCCATGCTTTTCCCAAAGCAATGATGTCAAAACTGATTGGACAGGGCATTCATAGCTTAGAATATATAAGTCCTGTGCCTCTTTTCAAGTATATTCTGGAAAAGAATTTTTAGGCAATTTTTAGATATTATAATGTTGACAAAGAGCTACAGTCACTTAGACTTCCAATTCAGCAGCCAGACTGTCGCCAATTGCCCCTATGAATGATGCCCACCCCTGCTAGAGAAGGTCTAAACGTATCAACTGACATTCCAGGTTGACAAATAGTACTTGAACTATTTTGACCAGAGGTTACCCAATATAAATTTTGCTCATTCCATTTTGTGAACCTTTCTGGAGAAAGGTATTTCACATCCGAAAAATTATTCAAATTTTTTTTTTTTTTGGAGGAGCTATATCAAAGTTTAGATCATATGAAAGAGAAGGCCAAAATAACAGCTAGAGACCGTCTTGCAAAGAATCTCCAGAGGAGACAGACTTGGAACAGACTGCTCACTCAGCACCTAGGACTGCATCAAGACTAATCCCCGTAATAAACCCTCTTCTTGTATTACACATAATGGCTCTGCTTCTCTGATCAAACCATTACTAATGCAGACATTTTCCCATTGCCTCTCAGGTCTTTCCAATAAGTTGCCAGGCAGACTGGGCCTTAGTTTTGGCTCTCTTTAAAGGCATATTTTGATATAAGGACTTGGGAGTTGAAAATTTATCTGGGAGGTCATCCCAGGAAGCATCATAAAGGAGTAAGGAGAGTAGGATGGGAAGGAAATCAGAGCCCAAAAAGAGAATGTGAATGGATGTCACTCCTGGGGGCAGCGGAGGCTCAACACTGCTGAGCATCAACCTCAGAGTCAGCATCTAGTGAGCAGAAAGGCTGGACATTTGTCCACTTGCTCCCATACTCTGTTGGGTGAAGACTGCCGCAAAGGTACCAACTCCCTCGCACTCCTTGTGGGATCCTATCTGCAGCTGCCTACCAAGCCCCAAAGGTGCTAGAGAGAGCCCTCAGGCAGGTGGAAAGAGGAAGAGCTGCAGGTGAACTCAGGTGGGCTGAAAATCTCATGACATCAATGACATCATAAAACATTTCTTAATGGATAAACCCAGGGCAGAGGATCTGCAAACGTGGGTTTTGACTTCTACTCTATGATTCAGCTATGAACTGTGCAGTGGTGGTGAACCACCCATGCCCTCTGAGCCTCGGTAACTCCATCTGGGAAATGAAATCACTGGGCTATTTTTCTAGGCTGTGGATGGGTGTTCTAGGCAAAAAGCCTATAAAGAGAGATGGCGTTATCGGGAGGTGGAGAAACCTGAGCTCCTTTCTCCTTGTAAAACTGTGTCTGTGGTATGGCTGAGCTAGTAAAATCTTAGTTCCATTTATAATTGCCAGCCAGAAATATTAAAATCTTTTCCTCTTGTCCTTTACATGTTCCCAGTACTATTAGTCAGATTTTGCTACACGCCCAAGGGGTGGTTTACAGCAACATTTGTCTTCTTGTTTATAGTCTGTGGACCGGCTGGGTCTCAGCTGGGCTTGGCTGGAATCAGCTGGACTTGGCTCATGGCTGCAGGTTGGGTTTGCATCTACTCCCCATGTTTCTCTTTGAAGAGTTACAGGGAATGTGCTCTTCTTATGGAGATTTACAGGATTGGGAGAGATAAGCACATTTATTGGTATTTGCCAATATCTCACTGGCCAAAGCAAGAGGTGTGGGTCAGGACCAAATCAAGGGGTGAAGAAGTGGATTCAGCCAACCACAAAGCCATGGTGCCTGCAGGGACATTGAATCCCATAACTGGGAAAGAGTGAAAACCTGAGAGTAAGAATCCTAACCACCACATCATTCCCATGCTGAAAGTAATTCCTTATGGGATTTAATTATACCTACTCTCTTGACCCCTTCTATTTTTTTTTTTTTTTTATGGACAGAGTCTTACTCTGTCAGCCTTGATAGAGTGCCATGGCGTCAGCTTAGCTCACAGCAACTTCAAACTCTTGGGCTTGAGGGATTCTTTTGCCTCAGCCTCCTGAGTATTTGGGACTACAGGTGTCCACCACAATGCCCAGCTAGTTTTCCTATTTGTAGTAAATATGGGGTCCTGCTCCTGCTCAGGCAGGTCTCAAACTCCTGAGCTCAATCCACTCACCTCAGCCTCCCAGGGTGTTGGGATTACAGGTGTGAGCCACCATGCACAGCTTTAAAAGGGGATTTTATTTTGTTTTAAATGGGTAAATTTAAATGAAAAGAAATTTATTTCTTATAGTTTTAGAGGCTGGGAAATCGAAGATCAAGTGTCCCACATCTGACAAGGGCCTTCCTGCTATGTCATCACATGGTGGAAAGAGGAAGAGCAAGAGAAGGCAAGGACAGGGGAGAAAGGAGGCCATGTGTTTCTTTTATTTATTTAATCATAAACACATAGATCATGTATCCATTAATGCATTTATGGGGTACAATGTGCTGATTTCATATAGAGTTAGGAACGTGTACATCACACTGGTTAATATATACCTCATCTACAGGGCAGCACCCGTGACTCAAAGGATTGGAGCGCTGGCCCCATATGCCGGAGGTGGCAGGTTCAAACCCAGCCCTGGCCAAAAACTGAAAAAAAAAAATAAAAAAATAAGAAAGACACTGTATTGGGGTGGTGCCTATGGCTCAAAGAAGTAGGGCACCAGCCCCATATACCAGAGGTTGCAGGTTCAAACCTGGCCTAGCCAGAAACTGAAAAAAAAAAAAAAAAAAATTATCTCCAACCTTTAAAACAAGTCTACTTTCAACCATTTTAAATGACTCAGACTTCATAAATGATTTACCCCATGTGCATTTTTTACAATTCCTTTTTTTCCCTTTTTCGTCAAACTATTAGCCCAGGTTGAGCATTTCACATTCAAAAGTCCACTCTGTATCCCAGCACCTAGGGTTGTATCTGACAGATAGCTGGTGTTCAATCTATATTGGTTAAATGAATGAATATTTTATTTTATTTATTTATTTATTTTTGAGACAGAGCCTCAAGCTGTCACCCTCAAGCTGCCCCAGAGCTGTGTGGCATCATAGCTCACAGCAACCTCCAATTCCTGGGCTCAGGCCAGTCTCTTGCCTCTGCCTCCCAAGTAGCTGGAATTATAGGCACCCGCCACAACGCCTGGCCATTTTTTGGTTGCAGCTGTCATTGTTGTTTGGCGACCGGGGCTGGATTCGAACCAGCCAGCTCAGGTGTACGTGGCTGGCGCATTAGCCCACTGAGCCACAGGCGCCGAGCCTGAATGAATATTTTAAATGCATCGTAGAAAACTAAACTTTTTCTCTACCCAACGCATTAAACAAGTATTTTTTCCGCACCGGTGACTAAATTAAAGAAAATGGGAAAAAAAATTTAAAAACTATCTCTATAAATATAAGAAGTATTTTAAAAAATAATTCAGAGAAGTCTTTAAAGATTTTAGAAAAGGATATACTTTATTTGCAAGCATGGTATGGAAAAAGAACATTTTCAGAAAAAAGTTTCAGGTATGTTGCTGTATAGTGAGTAACCATAAAGTTTGTGTGTGATTTAAAATAGTGTGCAATTTAAAATTGCACATGAACTTTATGGACACCCTGTATATGCATAAAGCAAAACATCTCAAGTGTTTATTATACATTTTATAGTCTCACAGAAAACATAGTAGAAGCACAGGTAACAATTAAGGTCATCTGACTCAAGTTTTATATGTTCAGGAGAAACTTCAGGCATGTTATATTCTTTTCTTATCTCTTCTATCACCCCACACATTTGCATTTGTAGGCTCATGATATTGCAAAATGCTGCAAAACTACAGAGACTTTTTTTTCCTGATCAGCGTCTGTGGTCTTTCTCTGCTCATTTTACCAGGTGATATGGTATGGTAAGTCTGTCTGTCTTAATTTTATAAGCAGTGATAAATCTACCCAATCATGCAGCTGTTTTAGAGTAAAAGGCATAATAGGCTTATCTTTACCAGGACATAATAATGAATGAGCCTGGCCCCTCTTCAGCCCACATTCCAGTGTTGAGATAGCATCTAAAGCAAAAATGCTCTGTTTAAATTGTTGAGCTGTAGACTTAAGATTTGCGCGCTTTTCCGGATGATACCCTTTAATTTAAAATATCTGATTATAAAAGAACACAAGAAAGGAAAGACATGCCTATTACCACAGTTATCCCTGGAACCAGAGTAAAAGAAAATAAAATTCATAGAAATCAACATACTTTTCAGAGCCATGTCCCTAGCTGCCTTTTTACTGTTATTAGAGGAGATTAAATAACTTTTAAATTTAAATTACTGTATACTAAATATACTAAAACATTTAAATGCTCAAAACCTTTTCCTTTACTAATTTCTTGTTAGAAAATAATTGGGACAAAAAATAAATATACGGTAAAATGAAACTATCCTATTTAATATGAATGTTATTATTTAGGAATTGTCAAACTTTGGCTATTACAAAATTAGGTCAGAATTTGGAAACTTAAATAAGAAAACCCTTTAAAAACTCTCTCCTATAAAGTACTCTTATGGTTCTACCTTTCCATAGCATACTACTACAACCCCATAATGGCCCCTATCTCAGGAGCTAATGCTGATTACGGTTAAATGTATCACTCACATCCAGTATCTATACCTTTTAGTATTAAGTTGATAAGCACTTCCATTTTTCCCCTTGTGTATTTAATGATTAATCAAGAGGAAAAGAGGTCAAATGCTATATTTTTCTAAGTATGATAATCTATGTAAGTAAATAATGTCTTTATTATATGATGAACTTACCTCAAGTTGAACCCTCTGTTCTAAATTCTTGTATGACCTCTGTAATAACTCCCGGGTCCCAAGGACGCCATACCACATCAAGTTTTTAGTTCGGCTTCTGAAAATAAATGTTGGCAGGCAATTTCAGGAAATTTTATTTACTTACTTTTTAAGGGCAGAGCAAGCAAAAGAGATAATAAATGAAATTAAAGTAAAATTTCCCTTAGGTAATAACATTATTATTATTATTATTACCAAAATTACCTGCATTTTTCAGGGTGCTCCTCTCTCTTATTATTAAATTCTAATGAAATTTTTGCATCTAATCCAATCCCAAAGTAATTGTTCATGACACATCTTTCTGAATATCCATCTCTATGATCATAAGGAAAAGTACATAAGAGCCAATTTCAGGTCCATTACAACACTTACAGTTTGTAAGCAAAACAGCACTTAAAATTATGCTTCCATTCCTTCCATGTACAAGATTGCAAAGCTTAGCAGTAATCACTTCCTATTTAAATGCTATATGTAATCACAAAGCATGTGTACAATTTCTGGTGATACAAAGGGATGATGAGCAAGGCAAAGAACAGGCAGATTTGGCTTTTATTAATTGTAATAAAATCTTAGTAGTCTATCTCCTATGTAAGTCCCTCACTGCACAGTTAAATGAGGATAATTACAGGAAGGCCTTGCAGGCAGGAGCCAATACCCCTCTGTTTTTGATCATTACAAGCCTCTCCTCCCCTTCTCTTCACAATGGACAAATATTTACTGAGCAAAAAACTGCTACCTCCAATCCATTCTCCTAGGTGTTTTGGAAAGTTTAAAATATAGTACTATCCTCAGGCAACATCATTACAGATGAAAAACAGCAAAAGCAAAATTAAAAATGGAAGTAAAAAAATGTATAATACTGGTACCTTAACTGCCCCCAAAATATTTCTAAGGAGTTCTGAGAAGGAAACAGATCAAGGTGGACCAAAGCTTCTTCTTTTTTTTTTTTTTTGTAGAGACAGAGTATCACTTTATCGCCCTGGGTAGAGTGCTGTGTCGTCACAGCTCACAGCAACCTCCAACTCCTGGGCTTAGGTGATTCTCTTGCCTCAGCCTCCCTAGAAGCTGGGACTACAGACGCCCACCACAACACCCGGCTATTTTGCTGTTTTTGCAGTTTGGCCGAGGCTGGGTTTGAACCCACCACCTTCGGTATATGGGGCTCGCGCCCTACTCGTTAAGCCACAGGCACCACCCCCAGTTTCTTAAAATAAGTGAACCTAGAAGCTGGATGTGGAAAGATAACAGATTTGGCAAGACTGAGAAGAAAGGAGGTAAAGAAAATAGCAATGAATACAGGTGTAAAGCTGCCATTGAATAAAACATTCCAGGCAAAGTGTAGAGCTGCTCCTTCCTTTACCGGAGAGCTGCTGTCAGAAAGAACAGGCTGAAAAGGATCTATCTCAGGGTCAGAGGAAGGAGACCACCGAATTTCAAATGGCCATCATCAACTTTTGAAATCTGCTGATCATCCTTTTCGTATATGGAACCAGATTTATTATATGGCAGTTTAAAATATTATAATTCATATAAGAGAGAAAAAAGAAAAGCCAAAACAAAATATTTGCAAAGGCATTTTCTTACACTGAATCTGGATCTGGATCAATAAATGGTGTTGCACCAAAAGGATCAATATTTGCTAGTAACATTTTATTGATAATAGAACTCCCAGCAATTGAGGCAGCTAGTCCTGCTCTTAAACCTGGACAGAAAAATAAATACATACAGGATCACATGTTAAGAAAAAAATAAAAAGAGCCAGTCCATTCAGGCCTAATTTCAAACATCTTGCTTCCAAGCATGGTTTTCACCCAGGTAGAAGTAATTTTTTGAAGTTTCTCATTTACCACCCCAATAATTATATAACTTGAACAAATACACATTACTTTCTTTGTTATAGCAAATAAGGAATTAAGTCTGTGAGGAATTTACGATAAAGGCTGAATTAACCCAAAATGACATGGAGTTATCACTCCATACTCTCGATGTATAAATAATGCTACTCAATTGAAAATGTTAAGAAAGGTAATAAGGTAAAAACTTAGTTTGATGTCAAGGATAGTAGTAAAATATTAAATGTATATCTTCATGAATTTTAGGAGAACATAACATAGGATATAAAAAATGAAACATCTATCTTACCTCTGAATATGCAAAACTTCAAATTTATTTCAATGTTTTCCACCAACTAGTTATACTATTCAAGACTAATGACTTTTATGACCTACTCAACCCAGTATTAATGCTAAAAACACTAACGCCTGGAGAAAAGACAAAGGAATAGGGACCTGAGGGAACAAACAGGAGAGGAAAGAATAGTGAAGAAAAACATGTCATGCAATTGAGAAATAACTGCAGGATCTTAGGTGTCCCACCATGGAATACTACTCAGCCATTACAAAAGATGGAGACTTTACAGTCTTTGTATTAACCTGGATGGAAGTGAAACACGTTATTCTTAGTAAAGCATCACAAGAATGGTGGTGCATGAATCCTATGTACTCAATTCTCATATGAGGACAATTAATGACCTAGTACACGGTGGTGGGGAGAGGGGAGAGCAGGGAGAAAAAGAAGGAAAGAGAGGGATGGGGGAAAGGAAGAGGAGAGAGAGAGAGAGGAGGGAGGGGGATGAGAGGAGAGAGCAGAGAGAGGGAATGAGGGAGGGGGATGGGGGAAGGGAAGAAGGGAGGAAGTGGGGTCTTGGTGTGTGACACACCTGTTGGGGGCAAGACACAAATATATGAGGGACTTCACCTAACAAACGCAATCAGTGTAACCTGGGTTTCTCGTACCCTTGATGAATCTCCAACAATAAAAAAGTAAATAAAAATTATTTTCTAAAGAAGTTCAAAAACCAATAAGTATATTCTTTTTTTTTTCTTTTTTTTTTTTTAATTATTTTTTCTTTCTTTCTTTTTTTTTTCTTTAATAATTTTATTGAATCATAATTATGTACATTGGTGCAATCACAGGGCACGATTCATATACATTCAGAAATATTTTGATCATACTGTTACAGATATCCTTCATGGCATTTCCTTGATCACTATATAAAG
>CAUYON010074603.1:0-31839 GCA_963573935.1 Arctocebus calabarensis | reverse complement strand
TGGGTAGAGTGCCGTGGCGTCACACTGCTCACAGCAACCTCCAGCTCTTGGGCTTAAGCGATTCTCTTGCCTCAGCCTCCCGAGTAGCTGGGACTATAGGCGCCCGCCACAGCGCCCGGCTATTTTTTTGTTTTGCAGTTCAGCCGAGGCCCGGCTTGAACCCGCCACCTTCGGTATATGGGGCCGGCGCCCTACTCGCTGAGCCATAGGAGCCGCCCCCTTTTTTCTGTTTTTAATAGCAACAAGGTTTGCTCAGGCTGGCCTCAAACTCCTTAGAAGATCAAGTGATTCTCTCCCCTCGGCTTCTTAGAGTGCTAGAATTATAGGCATGAGCCAGTACACCTGGCCTAAATATAATACTCTTAAAAAACAAAGAATATAGAGGTATAGAGAAATATGAACTCTGATAGTCTGTTGGTGAGGATGTAAATTGTTTTATTCTTTTGGGGAGATAGTTTACCAATATCTGTTAAAAATAAAAAGATCATGTGTGCTGACTTGAGATTTACTTCTGAGAATTTATCCTGTAGAAATACTAATTGTGGCATCATTTGTAAAAGTGAATACTTGTAAACAATCCAAATATTCATTGTTAGGAGATTATATTAATACATTATAATACATCATATAATGGAATCTCACACAACTATTAAAAGTAATGCAGGGTGGCGCCTGTGGCTCAGTGAATAGGGTGCCGGCCCCATATACCAAGGGTGGCGGGTTCAAACTCGGCCTTGGCCAAACTGCAAAACAAAAAAATAGCCGGGTGTTGTGGTGGGCACCTGTAGTCCCAGCTACTCAGGAGGCTGAGGCAAGAGAATAGCCTAAGCCCAAGAGCTGGAGGTTGCTGTGAGCTGTGTGACGCCACTGAACTCTACAGAGGGCCATAGAGTGATACTGTAGCTACAAAAAAAACAAAACAAAAAAACAGAGTGCGGCTCAGCCAGTAGGGCGCTGGCCCCATATACCAAAGGTGGTGGGTTCAAACCTGGCCTCAGTCGAACTGCAAAAAAAAAAAAAATAATAACAGCCGGGCATTGTGGCAGTGCCTGTAGTCCCAGCTACTCAGGAAGCTGAGGCAAGAGAATCACCTAAGCCCAGGAGTTGGAGGTTGCTGTGAGCTGTGTGACGTCATGGTACTCTACTGAGGGCAATAAAGTGAAACTCTTGCCTCTACAAAAAAAAAAAAAAAAAGTAATGCAGAAACTTTTTAATGCTAATATAAAATGAGCTTACTATTGTTATTTTTTTTAATTGAGCTAAATATATATAATAGAATAAATTATTATAAGTTAACATAGGAAAAATCTGTGAGAATATATGTACTAAACTGTTACTGTGGGATTTAATGGGAGACTTTTACTTTCATAGTATGTATTTTATTAATCTTTTTTGAAAACAATGAATAGGCCACGCAAGGTGGCTCATGCCTATAATCCTAACACTCTGGGAGGTCAAGGAGGGTGGATTGCCTGGAGCTCACCAGTTCAGGACCAGCATGAGGCAGAGTGAGACCTCATCTCTAAAAACAGCTGGGCATTGTGGCAGGCACCTATAGTCCCAGCTACTCAGGAGGTAAGGCAAAAGAATTGCTTGAGCCCCAAAATTTGAGGTTTCTGTGAGCTGAGATGCCATAGTACTCTATTAAGGATGAGAAAATGAGACTCTATCTCCCCCCCCCAAAAAAAATTAAAATAAAAAAAAAAAAAATGAAAACTGTGAATGTGTCATCCAAGCCTGGGTTCAAGTGATCTTCCTGCCTCAGCCTCCTGAGTAGCTAGGACTGCAGTTGCATCTAGCTAATTTTTTATTTTTTAGTTAAGATGGGGTCTCACTCTTACCCTTACTCAGGTCTCTTAACTCTGAGTTCAAGTGATCCTCTTGCGTTGGCCTCCCAGAGTGCTAGGATTATAGGTGTGAGTCATCACGCTGGCTGAGTAAAGTTTACTTTTTTTTTTTAATGATCCTACATTTTATTTTATTTTTTATTTTTTGCAGTTTTTGGCCAGGGCTGGGTTTGAACCGGCCACCTCTGGCATATGGGGCTGGTGCCCTACTCCTTTGAGCCACAGGCGCTGCCCACAGTTTACTTTTCTAAGCAGAAAAAATACAGGTGTTATACTAAACTTGGTAATTTGGATTCATTTGAGTTTAAGTAACAAATAACAGATTTCTTTGTGTGATTGCAGAATTTGAGCTTATGTAGATTCTAAATACTTTATTAAAGTAATGATTTTTCTTTTCACAGCTAGAGTTGGAAAGACATCGCTGATTATGTCTCTGGTCAGTGAAGAATTTCCAGAAGAGGTAAACATTTTTATTTCTTTTCCATATTTAAACTGTTTTTAATTTATCCAAATTGAAATGAAATAAACTCTGCCTATTTTTGCACGTGTTTCCTTTCTGACAGTTGTAACTTTGTTTTAACTGAAGGAAGTGCTTCAGTGATGACAGTTATGATTTTTTAAGAAGCTCATTATGGAGGACATCTATGAAGTATGGTATATAGAAGAAAGAATGAAACTACCTCTGAGTCCATCTAAGTCCTTTGCATGTCCTATCTTTGATCTTGTCTAGCACATTTGTCCTCGCTGTGCTTAGTTGTCTCATCTGTAAAATGAGAGCTGGAAGGAATACACATACAATCTATCTAAGCTGTGCAACGCTTTCTTAAAAGTAACATGTTGCTCATAAGTTCAAAATATAAAAGAGATGATGAGCGTTCCATGAGTTGAAGTTAGGATGAAAGGTGTGAGTCCCCGCTTTATTTCTCCCTGACTCTGGTCTATGAGGTGTATTTGTTAGAACCACTAAAATTCTGACATGTAAAGAATTTGAAAACCTTTAGTATTATCTGCCTGCTTTGCTTTACAGACAATGAAACTAATTCATTCTACTTTTGCTCACCTCACAAGTATTTTTGTTGTTGTTGTTGTTGTTTTTAAGACTAGTCAAGTTCAGGGCGGCTCCTGTGGCTCAGCGAGTAGGGCACCGGCCCCATATACCGAAGGTGGCAGGTTCAAGCCCGACCTCGGCCGAACTGCAAAACAAAAAAATAGCCGGGCGCTGTGGCGGGCGCCTGTAGTCCCAGCTACTCGGGAGGCTGAGGCAAGAGAATCGCTTAAGCCCAAGAGCTGGAGGTTGCTGTGAGCAGTGTGACGCCATGGTACTCTACCCAGGGCGATAAAGTGAGACTCTGTCTCTACAAAAAAAAAAAAAAAAAAAATACTCAGGGTGGTGATATTTTCCTTGAGAATTGCCTGGGGGTAGATTTTGCTGCATGTGGTTAGGGGGTGCCGTGGGAGGAAGGGTGTCATTAGTTGTTCACACTATTGCAAGTAAACAGCTCAATGGTAACCAAAACCAGACTCGTGATCTTTCCTGTGGAACCTTTTTCCTTCAGAATTCCCTGTGTCAGCCACAGCTTGCCATCATCCTTGATGTCTTCTGTGTCACCCCGACATGCATCAGTCACTAGGTTCTGTAGATTTTAACCTTCCAAATATTTCTCAAGTTCACATGCCTTTCTCCCTTATCTGCCACGAGCTCTGTCCAAGTCATCATCAATCTTTGCTCTGGTGACTACAACAGTTTAACTGGTACTCTACACTGCTCTTGCTCCCTTCTAATTTATTGTCCTCTGTGCTGCCAGATTGGGCTTTTTGAATAAAAATCATATCACATCACTTGTATCTCCAATGTTAAACTCCTTCTATGGCTTCTTGTTCTGCTTTGGAAAAAGGAAAACATCTTCAGTCAGGCCCTCGAGGCCCTGCTGTTCTCTTCATTGCCTCCCCTTCTGTCTTTGGTGGAATTTGTGGGGCATTGGCCTCCTTGCTTGAACTGGGGAAGCCCATTAACACATTTACAACCATCTCTCATGGTGAGAACGATTCTGCAGGTGGCTACTCCTATCCACTTTGTGTTGTAGTTGTGATAAGTTCCCAGAGGTCTTGGGCTCTGAGGGCATTACATTCCAAAGATTAACAGACAAGATTGCTCTCTTCAACTGAAGCTGAATCTTATCTGTTAATCTTTGGAATTTAATGCCCTCAGAGCCCAAGACGCTCTGGGTACTTATCACAACTGCTGTAGTTCTAGGTAAGGGGTAGAGTTTGCAAATGAAAGAATGAACTGTCTTTAAAATGCCTATTTGCCTAGTTCCTTCAATTATGAGATTGGGCTCCAGGATATTCCCAGGGGAAGTTGTTGTTAGGAACACTTTCTGTGTCTCTAACCAATTTCTTTGTTTTCTCATAGCCATGGAAATAAAGAAATCTTCTCTTGCCGAGGAATCCAGCTGGCTGTGGACTGGTTCAGGGACAGAGGACACACCTACATCAAAGTTTTTGTCCCATCCTGGAGGAAAGAGCCACCAAGAGCTGATACTCCTATTAGAGGTATGTTGGGTAGACATGTGCCCAAGAGGTGCCCACACACTTCTTGATAGCACTCCTCATGATGATAGTCAATTACCTATTTAATTATTTGTTTAATGATGTCTGTCTTTACTGCATTGCAAGCTCCACGAAGTCACGGATTACTACCAGGGCCCTAGCACCTAGCATGGTACCTGCATATACTCTGTGTTCGGTAATAGTAGGTGAATGAATTCACCTATTAAATTCACCTTAAATTTGTTTTAGGTGTGAATGATTACTCTTTAAGTGTGAATAATTAAGTTTCAAAAGGAATTGTGCCTGATGACTTTTAATACTTGAGGGAAGATTGGAAGTGCATTCCACCGCAAATAGTATATAGGATTTGAAAGAGACATTTATTCAGTCAGGTAATATTATTTACAAATACCTAGCCCAATCTCTTCGTCTAGAAAAAAAAAAAAGGAAAATGGAGACCCAGGGAATTCTTTATTTTTAATAAAGCCAAGAATATTTTAAGCTACAAATATTATAAGACTATGATTTATTTCATTATTTATTTCTTTCTTAGAACAACTCATGGCATGTAATATGGTTTAAACATACAGGATTTTGTTTTTTGTTTGGCTTTCTTATACAGGTTGAGTATCCTTTATCCAAAATGCTTCCGAACAGACATGTTTTGGATTTGGGTTATTTTCCTTATACCTCCTGTTTGAGCATTTCTGATTTGAAAATTCAAAATCTGAAGTGTTGCCAGGAATACTTCCTTTGAGTGTCATGTTGGTGCTTGAAAAGTTTTGAATTGTGGAGGACCTTGGAATTTGGACTAGGGATGTAAGGAGAGATCAGGTACTAACCATCGTTGGCATTGTTTCAGCTAAGTCAACAAAGGGAAGGACTGAACTTTCCGTGATTCTGGGAGGTTCCCTTAACTTTTTCTTATAGGCTTTTTTTTTTTTTTTTAACCAAAGGTTTTGTTTTAGTACGTTTTAAATTCTATCAATGGTTACCAATTGCTGCTTCTTTTCTGTTACTACCAGCTATTTTAGTCCCTTGGAGCAGCTTCTGGAATACTTCTTTGCTTTTTCTTTTTTCTTTTTGAGATGGAGTCTTGCTTTGTTGCCCTTGGTAGAGTGCCATGAGCACTCACCAATAGCTCACAGCAACCTCAAACTCTTGGGATGAAGTGATCCTCTTGCCTCAGCCTCCCAAGTAGCTGGGACTACTAAAGTCAAGTTTTTGTTTTTGTTTTGAGACATTGTCTTGCTCTTGCTCTTACTCAGGCTGGTCTTGAACACCTGAGCTCAGGTAATCCACCTGCCCTAGCCTCCCAGAGTCCTAGGATCACAGGTGTGAGCCACCATGCCTGGCCAGCTTCTTGAATATTTCTATGCTCATCTTGACTTTTTAATTTCTTTTTTTTTTTTTTTTGAGACAGAGACTCAAGCTGTCATCCTGGATAGAGTGCTGTAGCATCACAGCTCACAGCAACCGCCAACTTCTGGGCTCAAGCGAGTCTCTTGCCTCCACCTCCCAAGTAGCTGGGACTACAGGCGCTCGCCACAACGCCCGGCCATTTTTTGGTTGCAGCCGCCATTTTGTTTGGCAGGCCCAGGCTGGATTTGAACCTACCAGCTCAGGTGTACGTGGCTGGCACCTTAGCCTGTTGAGCCACAGGCGCCGAGCCCATCTTGACTTTTTAAAAAAGTTCTCTTAGTTTCCACAAATTTTATCCAATTTTTTGGGAGAAAGTTAGTTCTGTATGTTCATTTCAGAGTCTGTCTCTCTCTCGTTGTCTTTTGTATTATTAGATTTTCTCTCAAAAGTCTGATGGTCTTTGTCAGCTTTTATTGTGACTGAGAACGAGTTTGGACAAATACATAGACATATGTTGTTTAATGAGGGGGAAAGACTCTGAGAAATGCATCATTTTGAGGTGTGGACATCACAGAGTGTACTTGCAGAGACCTAGTTATGGGCTGCTACATAATTATTTCATAGTTAGCCCAGGAGCTACACACGTGTACAGCACGTCACTGTACTGGGCACTGTAGGCAATTGTAACACAGTGGTAAGTATTTGTATATCTAAACATTGAAATGGTATGGGGAAAATACAGCATCAAAGATAAAAACTGGTATGCCTGTCTACTGTACTTACCATGAGTGGAGCTTGCTGGCCTGGAAGTGGCTCTGGGAGAGTCAGTAAGGGCAGTGAGTAAATGTGAAGGCTGGGGATATTACTGTTCATCACTGGTACACTTTATGCACACTGTACCCTTATCCCACACTAAATTTAGACAATTTTTTCTGTCTTCAATAATAAATTAACCTTCGCTTACTGTAAGCTTTTTACTTTAGGAACCTTTACATTTAAAAAAATTTGACTTTTTTATAATAACACTTAGCTTACAACACAAAGACATTGTACAGCTATGCAAAATGTTTTCTTCCTATAGATCCTTATTCTATAAGCTTCTTTTTTTATTTCTACTTTTTATTTAACTTTTTAAACTTTTTGTTAAAAAATAAGACACAGACGCATCAGCCAAAGCCTACACAGGGTCAAGAGCATCAGTATCACTCTCTTCCCCTTCCACATCTTGCCCCCCTGAGGGGTCTTTAGGGCAGCAACACGCATGGAGCTGTCATCTCCTATGATAATAATGCCTTCTGGAACACCTGCTGGAGGACCTACTTTTTAATAAGTAGAAGGATTATGTAGAATCCTCTAAAGTAACAAACACAAAGTATAGTATAGTAAATACATAAAGCAGTGACGCAGTCACGTTGTCATTATCCAGTATTATGTTCTGTTCATAATTGTATGTGCTAGACTTTTATAGGACCGGCAGTCCCCCTTTACAGCAGCATCCCCACAATTGCCCGAGTAACCTGTAGTGCCACGTTAGAATTGCTACTCCATCACTAGGCAGTAGGAACTTTTCAGTTCCATTATAGCCTTAAGGGATCATCTTCATATCCACCGTCTGAAGAATCATTGTATGGCACATGACCGTATATTTACACAATTGCTGTGGGTTTTCTCTGCCAGTATTCAAATTTCTCCCTAAATGGCAGGACTAACCATTGGTGTTGGCTGGCAGTTTTAGCATACCTGGCATGGAGCAGGTAGGCAGGAGGGCCCCTCTGCTTTCCATAAATTCCAGTGCCGAAACCATGCTGGTTTATCTAGGGGATCCACGGCTGCAGTGGAAGGCCTCCTCTTCCTGATTGTATTTTCACTTTATTTATAGTGATAGGGAGATGGGACGAGTAAAATTCCATACCCTTGGAGTAGGTTGGTCCATGAGTAGCTCACCTGTTAGCCATCCTGGCCCTCGGAGGGACTTTCACTCCCTCTCTGAGGCCAGAATTGCTCTGTGACTTTGCAGGGACACGACTCCCACCTCTGCTCCGGCCTTCTGTGCAACTCCAGGCTGTGGTTCCCTCCATGCTGTGGGGTCAATATGATCCTCTCTGCTTTCTGTCTTCCTAAAATTTGTCAAAGCCCTGAGTTTGCTGCTGCCCCGAAGCCTACTTTTAATGTACACCCCCCTTTTGTACTTCACTGCCATTCCACTGGGACTTTGAGGGAAGGGGATAAATACTTGCTTTCAGTTCTCCATCATGAACCAGTTACCCCAAATTATTCTCTATGTTGTGAACATGAGGAATGGTGGCTTTCAACAGTTGTGTAATATTTAAATGTAATATAAGCAAGCAGTAGGGAAATTATTTCAAGGAAGGGAAGCAACTTTTAAATAGGCCACGACAAGCACAAAACTATAGAGGAAATATGAATAAAATTGACTACACTTAAAATAAAAGCTTCTGCTTGTTAATGGATACCACAAAAACAAAAAAATAAACAAGTAAACAAGCTCCACATGGAGGGTGGTATGCATCGCGTGTTACTGGTGAAGGATTATTGTCTAGATCCAGACAGAAGTTCTCCCAATTAATGAGACAAAGAATGAAGCAACACAAAGATGAGCTAAAGTATGAATAAGGCAACATAGATGAGAAGATAAAAGTGGCCAGTAAACGTAAGAAAAGATGCCCAAGCTCATTAGTAACCTGAGAAATTCAAAATTAAACCACAATAAGGAAGTGATTTTGTACCCACCAAATTGCCAACAATTCAAAAGCCTGAAAATGCCAAGTGTTGGCAAGGTCGTCTCATGTGCTGTGTTGCATATGTAACTTGATGTCACTGCTCTGGAAAAGAATTTGATATTATCTTGTAAAGTGCCTTTCCCTACAACTCAGCAATATCTACTCTTAGAGATATACCCTAGAAAGGCTGTTGGACTTCTGTGCCAGGGACTTTGAATGAAACAAAACTAATAGTAGTGAACACATCGACATGTCCAGACCTCACAAACACAATGGTAAATGGAAAAGCCCGTTGCATTCGTATAGTATGATTCCTTTTGTGTGATGTCCAATGTGTAACCACATTGAAAATGATTCTTATACATATGTAGTTTTAGAAAAAAAAAAGCAAGGGAATTATAAAGACAAAATTCTAAAACCTGGGTTATCTTAAGGAGAGCAGAGGATTGCAAACTTGTTGGGGCAGAGTGGACTTCCACAGGCCACCTTCATTTCTCCAAGGAGGTGTTATAGACATGGGATTTTTTTCAATTATTCTTTGTATAATAGATGCATTATGCACTTTTTCTTTTTGTAGTGCTCTGTCACCCAGGCAGCAGTGCCATCATTACTTACTGTAATTTCAAACTCCTGGGCTCAAGTGATGCCCCTATCTCAGGAGTAGCTAGGACTACAAGCATGCACCACTATGTCTGGTTAAGTTAAAGAAAAATTTTGGGGGGGATGGGATTTGGCTATGTTGCCTCGGTTGGTATTGAACTACTGGCCGCAAGTGATCCTCTTGCCTCAGCCTCCAAAAGTGCTGGGATTATAACACCTGGTCACATTGTGTACCTTTTTAAAGTCTGGAAACCATGGTTATTTTGTTTTGCATTTTTTTTTTTTGCACAACAAGGGGGAAGAAACAATTTATGACAAATTATGAAGAGTATGCTCTACCAAGTTCTGAGTAACTATTATGTGTTAAAAGGATCTTTCCTTTTTCTGCATGCCTCCAAAAGCAAAACTAAGATCAGACAGCAGTACTTCCCAGGATGGGACTTTTAGCTCTTGATAAGAAAGGGCTGGTAATGTTTCCATACCTGATATGTTGTCACCTCCTTATTAGTTTTTGCTAGAATTCTTACACATCTGAGGTTATTCCCTCTGCTCACTGACACTCTGAGATGGGTAAGGGAGGTGCTATCATCCTGCTTTTATCAATGTATAATCTGACATTGAAAAAGTGGTAAAGTACCCAGAATCGGGCTGTAGATTCTTTTTTTTTTTTTTTTTTTTGAGGCAGAGCCTCAAGCTGTCACCCTGGATAGAGTGCTGTGGCATCACAGCTCACAGCAACCCCCCCTGGGCTCGAGCGAGTCTCTTGCCTCTGCCTCCCAAGTAGCTGTGACTGCAGGCGCCCACCACAACACCTGGCCATGTTTTGGTTGCAGCTGTCATGGTTGTTTGGCGGGCCCAGGCTGGATTCAAACCTGCCAGCTCAGGTGTACGTGGCTGGCGCCTTAGCCCATTGTGCCACAGGCGCCAAGCCTGGGCTGTAGATTCTTAGTCTTATACTCTTTCTATTACATTCTTGAGTCTCTGAGATCTGTCAGTTATGGGATGCTGCACCCCAAAGGTGTAGATTCCTGTATAGTGGGGGAAGAGGGACCCATGGTTCCCAGTGAAGGGCCCTGCAGGGCCTTCAGGAGGATGCAAGTGTCCTGGTCATTGCCAGGCGTTGCCTGGGTTCCGGTTGAGATGGGAATGCCTTTCTGCAGAAGGAGGCCCCTGTGTGTACTGTGGCAGGGGCCTGTCACCCTCAGACAGACCAGCACAGCGGCAGAAACCTTCCTTTGGAAGTGCCTCTCCCTTTTAGTGTACCATCCTGTGGACTCCTGTCATGCTGGGGGCAAGACAGAAGCCAACAGCTCTCTTGACCTCGAGCTGCAAAAAATGTGCAGAAATTTAGTGAAAGAAGTGAACACGATAGCAGGGGAAACTGGTGTTTCTTTTCTCCCTTCAAAACCGTCTGTCCCTCATTTGACCCTGTGGGGAGTGGGGCGGGGTGTCCCCCAGGACGTCGTTGCCCATGATCTCTGTTGCACCCACAGAGCAGCATGTGCTGGAGCAGCTGGAGCGGGAGGCGGTGCTCGTGTACACCCCGTCCCGCAAGGTGCACGGCAAGCGGCTGGTCTGCTACGATGACCGCTACATCGTGAAGGTGGCCTACGAGCAGGACGGCGTCATCGTCTCCAACGACAACTACCGGGACCTGCAGAGCGAGAACCCCGAGTGGAAATGGTTCATTGAACAGAGGCTGCTCATGTTCTCCTTTGTTAACGACCGGTATGGCCCGGCAGGGTCCCGACACAGCGGGGAGCAGGGTGGAGGCCACCACCTTCAGGCAGAGAGGCGTGGTGTCATGGGACACCCAGCCCTGCAGACGGGGCTCTCCCAGGCTGCACAGTCACCTCTGCCCCTCTGAGGGCCCCCTATCCTGGCCAGCCTTCTCTGTGGGCACTTTCCACAGCAGGGTATTTTGTCCCTGACCTTGCTGTTCCCGCAGCCACATCTGACTGATTCACCACAAAGCTGCTTAGCAGGTGGGCCAGCCAGATGCTGTTTTTAGAATCTAATACTTCAAATAAGAGCACTGAAATAATCATCATGGGAAAAACCCAAATTTTGTTGTGTTGCCTTTCACTCATTTCAGATTTGGGGCTGTTTTTAAATACTTTTTTTTTGTATCACATATGGGTGTGGGCAAAGATCTTTTCTTTGGGGCTGTAAAGGGCTTTGTCTCCCTGCCTCTGCACTGAAATTTCAAGAGAACCTGCTGGCTCATCTCATCCCAGCCAGTTACGGCTGGGGGCAAGGAGGGGCCTCAGGAACACAGGCCCCCACCTGTCAGCAGGTGCCCAGTGGGCCCCTCAGCCCAAACTAAGGTGGGAGGAGAAGATGGCATGTCCACTGCGACGTGCTTGGGCATTCTGAAGGCAGACACTAGGAGCCCAGCAAGGTCCCTGAGGGGTCTGGAGACTAGAATAGTGTGGGCAATGTGGGAAGGACACAGAAGGCTGGGATATCACTCCCATTCCAGCTTCTGCTCAAGGCAATGATAGCTCAGCCCACACTCTGGGCTTTGTGACTGGGTCTTTAGAATGTGGTTTGAGACAATTTCCCCAGCTCTGTGAGGGCAGGGACTGTATTTTGCTTAGGAGCTGTCTCCAGCGTGCCTGGTACATAATGTGCAATTACTAGTTGCGGTTGAATGAATGAGTGAATGGGTTGCATGAACGAGAGAATGGTTGAGGCCCTGGGAGGTGAAGGCATGTGGGCTCAGGCCACCTGTACACAATCTGGCAGCTCCTGAGCCTGAAACCAGGGAAGCAGTGTGGTGCTATGGAAACAGCTGGGACTTTGGAGCCAGCTGGGGAGGCTTCCAAGTGAGCTCCTGCCATTTTCTGGCTGTGTGTCATGGGGGAATCACTCACCCTCACTGAGCTGAACGTTCTCCACTTTGAAAAGACTTTAATAATATTACCCCTGAGATTGCTGTAAGGACTAAAGAGAATGGTGGCCCTGAAGTTGGAGCTGTTATTCCCAGGCTAGACCAGGACATGGCATTCTAAGGAGTACTATTTCCCCCCCCACCTCCCCATCAGCCGCGCAGGTGCATGGACCCTCCCGAGCCCCAGGGCAGATCAGTGATGCCCTGCAGTAACCCCCATTGTCACTTCCGTATCCACAAGGCCAGGGGCACTCACTGTCCAGCTCTGTAACTGTGAATTCCAGAAATCCTCCCTGAGGACTGATGGATAATAGCTGCCTCTGGCTTGGTGACAGCCTGGGGCCTGAGCCAAATCCTTTGGATGCACTGGCCTTGGCTAAGCCGGCCAAGTCCCCCCCACCTCCACCCCTTATTGGCCAGAAGCAGAGCCTGCCATCGCCCTGTGAGCGAGGACACCCACCCCAGCGCCCTGGGCATGCCCCCGGGGTCCTCTTGCACAGCTCCTACTCCTGAGAGAGCAGGAGGTGAAGTCTTTGGGAACTTTAATAACCACAGTGGGCGGCTCCCCAGCTTGTTGGTCAGGGCCCAACTCTTGGGAAGCTGGCTGTGTAGCTGGGCACTGAGCCACAGGGGCTGCCCTGGACCAGGGCTCACACAGTTCTCTGGAGGGTGGAGCCTTGTGTGACTCTTGAACTTCTAGGGGAGCATCAACCCATAGTCTCCCCCCTCCTTAGAATCCACAACCATGCCAGCAGCACCTTTGTATGACCTGGAAGTGTTTCTGGGAATAAAAGTATTCACAGAAAAAAGTAGATCTCCCCAAACAAAGGGAGTTTTCCTTCAGAGGAGAAATTTAGATTTCCCTGGGGCCCTGAGCACCCTCAGTTGCATCTCCTTCCTTGTAGGGCTCAATGCCAGGGCAGAGGGAGAGGGCAGGCAGGGAGCGGGCCAGGATAAGAGAGTGACTCATTCAAAATAAGGGCAGCTTCAGAAACAGACCAAACCCAGTGCCCCAGGCATTGCAGAGGAGGAGGGAGAGTCTGCCAGGATGCTCTGTGCAGACAGCTCTTGGAAACCGCTGCTCCACTGACCCCCCGAACAGGTGATTCCAACTCTGATGTGTTCACCCTGATGCTTTACCTGCACCTGCCCAGAGCTGTGTTTGGCATGAGGTGAAACAGGAGAAATGGGGCCCAGGCCTCTAGGGGCTCAAGCAACTCTGAAACTTTCTGAACTCTTAGTTAACCCCTTGAAGGTTTCTAACCTTTTGCTGAGGACAGCAGGAAGCCAGTGCAGCCCCAGGGTAATTATGCTTCAGTTTTCCTGGATACAAATTGTGAAAATGCAAAGACCTAAACAACTTCAGATTCTGATTAAGCAGGCCTTTGTGTGAAGCTCTGAGACTACATTTTTAACAGGTTGCTAGATGATTCTGACACTGCTGACTTGAGCAGAAGAAACTCTCCCAAGAGGCCCAGGGCTGTGCTGTGGACAATTAGCCCCAGCCCTAGGCCGAGTGCGCTCTTGGTGCTCCTCCCTGGCTCAGGCCTGCACTTTCCCTCTGAGAACCACTGGCTAGTCCTACTTTGTTTTGCAGTTGCCCTCTGTGCTTGTTTTCCAGGTTCATGCCTCCTGATGACCCCCTGGGCCGTCATGGACCCACCCTGAGCAATTTCCTGAGTCGGAAGCCAAAGCCCCCAGAGCCGTCCTGGCAGCACTGTCCCTATGGTGGGTAGCACCCAATGCTGGGCCTTGTGTGGGGCAGAGGGGCATAGAAGCACAGTCGAAACTGCGGCCTGGTGGTCGGCAGCCTATATTGTTGCCCAAGTTCAGCCCTGAACTGGCTGTGTGACCCTGGAGAGGTAACTTAACTTCTCTGGACCACCAGACAGAGTGTTTGGAAGGATGGACTGACATCCTTGATGGCTGATGCAGAGGAGTGTTTGTCTGCCAAGCCCAGGGGCAAGAGTCCCACACCGGGCAAAGCTGTGTCTGAGAAGCAGGACGACTGTGCAGTCCCAGTCCTTCTCAGTCTCTTGCACCTTCGTCCTCACCCTGCCCCACCTTGCCCCCTCCAATGGACTTTGGTCCGAGCTGTCCATGAAGAGTTAAGGATTTTATCATGGAGCCCTCAGGGTGCCAGTCTTCTAGCCAGCTGTTTCACTAACTTGCTTTGGGAAGTTATTTGATGTCCCCAGGCTTTGAACTTACAGAAGTTCAGTAAAGTCCTGGATGACATTCAGAGTCATTACTTGTTAGAATTAACGTGACTGCACATACATTCAGGGTGACCCATCTCGCCCCTGTTCACTCTCAGAAGAGCCCAGGTTTGGCTCATAGCTCTGCTAGAAAGGTCTGCAGGGAAGGAGCAATGGTTAGTGCAGGGGTAGGGGTGGGGCGGCCGTGGACAGGGGCTGCCCTGGAGGCCCAATCCCAGGCCATGAGCACTCACTCCCTATCATCCCTCCCCAAGATTGGGCCTATCCCAGGGTCCCTGGCCAAGTGGAGGCTGAAGATCATCAGATCTGGAGATTTGGTCTCAATCCCTGGTCCTGGGGAGTTCCCGGACCGACACTCACTCTATGCAGCCTGGGGTTAGTGTGCCCAGCGCACCCTCGCCCGTGCCACCTGCTCCTGGGCACTTCTCTGCACATCTGTCCCGTTCCCGGATCCTGAGGCCTTTCCAAGGGCTGCGGCTGCGGAGGCCTGGCGGGGAGAAACGTCCGGGGAGAAAGACAGAGGGGGCATTGCCCACGGCCCAGGCAGCACAGCCTCCCCGCGTCCCAGGCCTCACGCCCTCTCTGCCCTGCCCCTTCCAGGCAAGAAGTGCACCTACGGCATCAAGTGCAAGTTCTACCACCCGGAGAGGCCTCACCACGCGCAGCTGGCGGTGGCCGACGAGCTCCGCGCCCAAACACGGGTCCGTCCGGGCGTCGAGGAGCAGCGGCCACCGAGCGTCCGGGGCGGCCCGGAGGGAGCCCGGTCGGCTCCGCGGGACCCCGGTGTGCGCAGCCTCCCACCCGCACCACAGTCCGCGGACCAGGCCGCCCTACGAGCGAGCTTCTCGCGGCTGGCCATCAGCGACGCGCCGGGGTCCCTCGGGCCGCGTCCCCCACGCCCCGCCAGTGGCCTGGCGCCGGCGTTGTGCGGGCCCGACTGGGTGTCCACCGGGGACCCAGCGCCCGGGCCCTCGCTGTCCCCGCCCGGCCTCCCAAGCCGGCAGAGCCCGTTCGCCACTGGCGACCTTCCGCTCCCGCCCGGGCCTCACCTCCAGTCGAGGGGCGGACACCGGGCCGGCAACCTGCGAGGAGACCTGCTTCCCCAGCGCAGGTCTCCCGAGGACCCGTGGGCCCACCCCCAGAGCTGCGACAGCTTTCCAAGACGCTCGGCTTGGGTGGAACCGACCTGGGGCGACTGCGCTCTCCGCGAACCTTTGGGGTACGCGGCCGCGGATCGCGAGGGGGACGCGCGCGCCCAGACGCGCAGCGCGCTCTGTGGCGTGTTCCCGCCGGATCTGGTGGACCGCGTGATGGCTGAGTTCCCCTCGCTCTCCGACATCTCCCGGCTCATCTTCCTCCTGCAGACATGCCAGAGTGCCGGGGGGCGGCTGGAGAACCCCTAAAGGGCCCTGCCCACGTCCCTGCAAATCATGGTCCACCTTGCCTAGCAACTCGGGCGAGTGGGCTGGTGGTTGCCCACCTGGACCAGAGTCCGCCCACTATGGCACCTCCTTTTCTTTAAAGATGGCCAGGGCAGCCTGCTTCCTCATCCTTGGTGGCAGTTGTGGCTGCTGCAGGCCTCCTTCCTCGGAGGGAGCTTTTCTGGTGTCCTGGAAGACTATAGATGCCACGGGTTTGTCCTAATCTGACTGTGACTGTGTCGAGCTGTAAGTGGAATCCACGAATGGGTCACCACCACAAGGACAGTGGACAAGGGCATCTCAGAGCAGGCCCTGTGCAATCTGGTTGAGTATGAACTCTTGTCACCTAGTCCTGTACAAACAGGAGCCAGGTCAGGAAATCAACAGAGTGTCCATCTCAGCCATGACCTTTTTTTCCTGATGATCTTTGCCCCACCTTTTCGCTACACCCTTAGTAGTGAGTAAACTTAAAGTAGGTCAAGGTCACAAGTTTGAAAAGACTGGTAAATGGTCCTGAATTTCATTGCATCAAATAATGTTTGAAATCTGTTCTCTGGTGGCCAGGGGAGGTTGGATATCTGGAATTCTTTATGTTAGCTAACCTCACCTACCAGGGAACCCAGTCTCCAGTGTTGCTCTGGAAGTGTATGTCTGTGTCTGGCTGGGATGAGTGGCAGGGCAATTTGTCCTGAAGGCCTGCTTGGGGGGTCTTCACCGCCTTCATGCACATACACACAAGGACACTCTCTCTCACACACGTGTCTATGCACCCCTAGACACAGACATACTGCCTGGCGCAGGCCCAGGTGTCTCTGTTTTTCCAGTTATTCATTATGGCAGTTACCAGAACAGGCCCTTTACCTAGAGCCTAAGTCTAAGCCATTCCATACAGCTAAACCAGGGCAGGTGAGTCAGAACTTTTGCTGGCACTCCTGCAGATGGGTCAACAGACAGCTCGGATGAGCCCAGCCTTGTAGGGTTGTTGCCACCTTCCTGGTGTTACTTCCAGCCAGCTAGTGCTCTGCATTCTGGGGAGAAGGGACCCACCCATTTGTAATGGCCAAGAACTGAGACAGTGCTGTGTGGATCCCCACATCCTCAAAAGGCCCTGGCATCTCCTGGCAGCACCCAGCTTTCCAGGTTGTGGCTCATTTGTTCATTAGGGGACTTGGTACCTCCATTTAGGGAGAGTGTGAGGCACCTCCCGGGGAAAAGCCAGCTATCAGCACCTGCGGGCTACCTGCAGGTTGCGAGTACAGAAGGCCACTCATTCCAGTTTACTTCTGGGCACAGTACAAGGGGCACCTCAGGGAGGATGTGGTTCAAGCCCTTTTTTTTTTTTTTTTTTTTTTTTGAGACAGAGCCTCAAGCTGTCACCCTGGATAGAGTGCTATGGCATTACAGCTAACAGCAACCTCCAATTCCTGGGCTCAAGCGAGTCTTTTGCCTCCGCCTCCCATGTAGCTGGGACCACAGGCGCCCGCTACAACGCCCGGCCATTTTTTGGTTGCAGCCATCATTGTTGTTTGGTGGGCCCAGGCTGGATTCGAACTCGCCAACTCAGGTGTACATGGCTGGCGCCTTAGCCCGTTGAGCCACGGGCGCCGAGCCTCAAGCCCTTTCGTTC
Source organism: Arctocebus calabarensis (assembly GCA_963573935.1). Classification (NCBI taxonomy): domain Eukaryota; kingdom Metazoa; phylum Chordata; class Mammalia; order Primates; family Lorisidae; genus Arctocebus; species Arctocebus calabarensis. Next base: position 14,579 of record CAUYON010074603.1, on the reverse strand, counting down.
ATGGTCAATGCTGCCCCTGGGAGATGCAGGATGTCAGGTCTTCCCCTGGCTTCTTTAACCTTTTTATCATCATCATTATTATTTTTGGAGGCAGAGTCTTACTCTGTCACCATCAGTAGAGTGCTATGGAGTCACAGCTCACAGCAACCTCAAACTCTTGGACTCAAGCAATTCTCTTGCCTCAGTCACCTAAGTAGCTAGGACTATAGGCACCCGCCACAACACCCGGCTATTTTTTAGAGACAGGGCCTGGCTCTTGCTCAGGCTGGTCTTGAAGTCTTGAGATCAAGCCATTGACCCGCCTTGGCCTCCCAGTGTTAGGATTACAGGTGTGAGCCACCGTGTCCAGCCACCTTTAAGCTTTTTAAACCAGAATCTCAGCATAGTTTGAGACAGAGCTATTCTCCTTCTTTCCCAAAGAGGACAATGCACCCACAATTTTATCTTATTTTAGGATCTCAGTCCTGTAGAGGATCTACTCTTTCTGGATGAATTGGTTTTCCTCATGATGTATATATTTTTCTCCTTGGGACAAGACATGTTTTCTGTTAGCGCTGCTTTTGGCTGTGTTTTTTTCTCCACGTGTGGTATGATTGTATAGCTGAGTTACAGTTATAAACGTTTAAAACGCTTCCTCTGAGGACAAGTTTGAGTTTTAGTAAGCTGTAAAGCTATTTTATTTGGTCACTGTGATTAAGAGAAGTACACAAGAAAAACATTTCAAGTGTTACCCCTTTGGAATTTTTCCAAAGTCATAGTATGTCTTTGTGACACAAAAACATTGATGGGTCAGGTGCATGGAATGTTCCTAATTATGTAGCTGTTACTGTCCCCCCCCAACCCCCCGCGCCCCTCTCCCCCCTGCAATAAATCACTTTTTAACACACCCGGACTCTTTATTGTCAACTCGTACATCAGTTTCTCCTACTGGCTTTCCCCTCTAGATTGGTTTGTCACATTAAATATGGGGGGCTGTGAGGACTGAGGCTATGGCCAATCTCAGCAGCTGCCATTGTCATTTGGGCCTTGAGGGGATGGGAGGAGGGACAGCCAACCTTTGCCAGGAGAAGCAGCGCGGCCCATGGTGAGGGCATACCTTTGCTGGGTGTTCAATAGGCTGTTCCCATGGTTTAGACTTTTAAAGTGTAAAGTTTCTCTTAGACTTTTAAAATCTTTATTTCAGAACTATGACACCGTCTCATAAAAGTAGCTTTAAACCTGGTCCTGTTTACACCTGCTCAGATCTTGGGAGCCCAGCGCTGTCCCAAATGTGGTCCCTGACACTTTCCCAGGGGCCTTGGAATAGTGGTTCTTTACCGTCCTAATGCCGCGACCCTTTATACAGTTCCTCATGTTGTGGTGACCCCCAACCATAAAATTATTTTCATTGCTACTTCTTAACTATAATTTTGCTACTGTTACGAATCATAATGTAAATATCTGATATGCAGGATGTATTTTCATTGTTACAAAGGGGTCCTGAGTCAGCAGTTCACAGGTTGAGACAGGTGGTTTGATTCAGAACCGCAGGATGTCAGGTGTTGCAGGATAGAAGGAGGGAAGCTACTCGTGTGCATTGTTCCAAATAAAATGAACTCAGGTTTGGTTTGACACAGCACTCTGCTGGGAGCAATGAGCCAGCTTTGGGTGTAGCTCAATAAGACCACAGAGAAACTTTCTGCTTCTGGGAGAAAAACCCATCTAAGGGGCCGGGTGAGGAGAAGAGCATAAAGGAGAGAGAGAGTGTTGGGGGCATTAAGATAAAGAAGATAGTGGTGATGGGGAAAGGGTTTCTGGGAACTGCAGTAATTCATTGAAATCACAGCTCCCACCAGGAGGGAGCCAGGACCAGCTCCATAATTTGTGAGGCCCAGTGCAAAATCAAAAGGCAGGGCCCCTTGTTCATAATGTTGAAGAATTTCAAGATGATGACAGCAGGGCATGAAGCCAAGCACAGGGTCCTTCAGGAAGCAGCGCTGCATGGAGGTACCCAAAAGCCAAGCACGAGGACACTCTTAGTACCAGAACAGTGGTTCTCAATCTGTGGGTCGTGACCCTTTTGGGGGTCAAACGACCCTTTCACAGGGGTCGCCTAATATCAGATATTTACATTACAATTCATAACTAGCAAAATTACAGTTATGAAGTAGCAACGAAAATAATTTTATGGTTGGGGGTCACCACACCATGAGGAACTGTATTCAAGGGTCGTGGCAGTAGGAAGGTTGAGAACCACTGACCTAGAGGGTGTTTATAACAAACCCTGCGTAGTCAGAGCCCGAGATACAGAGATACACACACTTCATACCTAGAGGAGACCGTCTGTATCCCTACAGGGGCTGCCCCTAGGCCTCTACCTGAGGCTGTGCCCCCTGCAGCCACCTGGGCTCTCTCTGCCTATCTGATGCAAGGGGCTAACAGGGAAGTGGAAGGGCTTGGGAAAACCACACCCTGGGCATCTCCACTTCCAACTTGGGTATTGGTTAGGGTAGCTCTACAATTATGCTAGTTTGTGTTAGGCAAGGTTCTTTTGCTACAAGTGTGGTCCACGAAAGTAAATGGCGGGAGAGCAGGCGTGGAGGCGGCTGTAAGGGTGCCTGGAATTAGAGTCTCATGTTCAAGAATCTCTTGTCTGTTTCCTTCTGCCCCTGCTTTCCTTCTAAGGTTTTTCCCACACAGTGGCAGCCATGCTGCTGGCCGACTCAGGCATGCTTCCTTCCAGCTGAAGGACTCGAGAGGCAGCTTCAGAAAAGATATGAAGAAGGAGCTTGACTGGCCTGGATTGGGTCACATGCCCGTCTCTGGACCAACCACTGTGGGACAAGGAAGTACTCACCCATGGCTAGGATAAGGTCGTATACCATGATTGTCACCTCCTACTCAAACCCACACGGCTGGTGGGGGTTTCAGGAGAAGGGAGATGAGTGGTGCCCTCACAGAAGGAGGGACATTGTCCAGGCAGGCAGAAGACACAGCCCACAACAATGTTCATGCCTGGGGACTGGGGCCCAGGATGGGCACCCTCCTCCACCCTCCACTCTGGCCCCATCTGGGAAAGGAGCACTTGGGAAAGCCCTGTGTCTGGTTATCTTTGGACAGTACAGCCTCTTACAGGAAGAGGCTGGAAGGGCCTGCGGTACCTTCCAGAGTTTGAGCTATCACTTTCCATCTTGCCAGTGCCGGAACTGGGGCCAGTTTGTAGACTAGCACCAAAACCTTCTATGGGGGAGGAGCAGGCTCTTCAGTGTGAGAAGGTGACCTTGTCCCTGTCCACTCACTGCTCAGTGATGTCCTCTAGAGCTCCAGAAGCCCCTAGAATTATAGCAGCTCAGCCCAGCTCAGTAATGAAAATGTGGGGCTGAGGCCTGGCCCCCCACTCAGCGATGAACTTGTCCTGAGTTCCCGGGGACAACTCTCTGTCCTCACACAGCAATAACATACCTATCCCAAGGCCCAGAACCAGGGTAGGGGCTGGGCAAATAAATGGCAACCCTGGGCTCAGAAGCCAGCCTACTACTATGCTTTTTAACTGCCTACTTTGACTGCCTGATGCTGATTGACGCTGGTTGACTGACTGACTGACACTGACACTGACTGGCTGACAGGGACAGACTGACTGACACTGACACAGATTGGCTGACAGGGACAGACTGACTGACACTGACACAGATTGGCTGACAGGGGCAGACTGACTGACACTGATTCACTGACTGTGTCTGACTGGCCAGGTGACTGACACTGACACTGACTGGCTGACAGGGATAGACTGACTGACACTGACACTGAATGGCTGACAGGGGCAGACTGACCAACACTGATTCACTGATGGTGTTTGACTGGCCAGCTGACTGATACTGACACTGACTGGCTGACAGGGACAGACTGACACTGACACTGACTGGCTGACAGGGGCAGACTGACACTGACACTGAATGGCTGACAGGGGCAGACTGACTGACACTGACACTGACAGACTGACAGGGGTAGACTGATTGACACTGACACTGACTGGCTGACAGGGACAGACTGACTGACTGACACTGACACTGACTGGCAGACTGGGCAGACTGACTGACTGACACTGACACTGACTGGCAGACTGGGCAGACTGACTGACTGACAGTGACTGGCTGACAGGGACAGACTGACTGACTGACACTGACACTGACAGGGGTAGACTGACTAACAGGGGCAGACTGACTGACACTGACACTGGCTGACAGGGGCAGACTCACTGATACTGACACTGACATTGACTGGCTGACAGGGATAGACAGACTGACTGACTGACACTGACACTGACTGGCTGACAGGGATAGACTGATTGACTGACACTGACACTGACTGACGGACAGGGGCAGACTGACTGATGCTGATTCACTGACGGTGTCTGACTGGCCAGATGACTGACACTGACTACCAGCCGACTGACACTGATAATGACCAATGAATGCCTGGCTGGCTGGTGACATTGACAGACACTGACTGGTGCTAACTGACTCTGACACCAACTGCCTGACAGACTCTGACACTAACACTGACTAACCAACTGGCTGACATTGACTGACATTGACTAAAAAACTGCTCACACTGACATTATCTGATCGAATGACCAATAGGCACTGGCACTGGTTGACACTGGTCAACGCTGACTGACAGGGCTAAAGTATGGTCAGAGCTTGTGGCCTTTGGGAACAATTACTCAAACAGCATGAGCAAAGCACAATGGTTTGGATCTTACCCGTCGTCAAGCCTACTCCTGAATCGAGTGTGTGTTATTGCACCAAGCTTCATGGAGCTTTTGAAGTTAAACTTCACCAAGGCCTCACTTCCCAGTGAGTCTAGTCAGGGAAAGAGAATTCCTTTCCTGAATGAGGAAATTACAGGAGCTTTCCCCACCCCAGAAGGAGCATGGGTTGCCCAAGAGAAGGGTGACATTCCTCTCCTTCCAGGAGTGATTCTGCCCCCTCTGGCCCCTTACTCTCCCCCAGGCTGTCCCACTCTCACTTCACAGCTCCGGCTTTACACAAATCACCCACCGAGCAGTCTTCTGGGCTTTGCTTGATCACTCTGTTTTGCTCTCACCTTTCCATCTCTTACTGGTGCCCCCTTCACTCTGCCCGTCCCTCCAAGACCTCTTCTCAGTCCCGCTCCGTGCAGTCATTCCAGTGCCATGAACCTCTCTCCTCAGGAAGCTTCAGATCTGTCCTTTCAGGGGTGCCATGTCACCAGACTGCTTCTGCAACAGTTTTGCTTTATGTGTTTTTTTTGTTACTCCTACTAAACTCTCCATTTGAACTCAGCTGGACATCCCCAGTGGGGCCTCATATACCTGGAGGGTTGGAGTCTATCTTAGACTTGTCTCTCCATCAGACAAGACTCTTCTGAGCCTGGTCAGTGGAGACAGGCGAGGTTGCGTGACAGAAACAACACAGTCCTCAATCCCAGGGGTTGAGAGCCTGGAGATTGTTATTAGTTTCTGCCCTACGTCCATCCGAGGTTGGCTGGGGCTGTGTAAGCAGAGACCCAGGCTGAGGGAGGCTGTCTCCTGCTTCACAGTGAGTCCAGTTAGGGAAAGACAATGTTCTGAAATGTACACTGACTCTTGGAGCTTCCACCCAGATGTCACTGATGCTCCCATTTCATTGGCTCAGACAAGTTACATGGTCATACCTCTGAGAGACAAGAAAGTGTCTGTCTGTGGTAGGCGTTTAGAGAATAACACCCAAGACAATTTACCTGTGGTGGTCCAGGGAGAAATACTTATCAACTGAAAACCCTGGAGGATGGAATGTGTTAAATGAAGCATGGTACATCTATTTAGTGGAATACTGTAAGCTATTAAAATGATATTATCGAAGGATGTTAATGACATAGTGTTGACCATATATTGTGAAGCAGAACAGTAGGTTACAAAAAAGAATGTTGCTTAAAAAATGCTCATTATATTTACAGAAAGGAACCAAAGGAAATTCATTAAAAGATCTCTAGACTATGTCTGGGCGATGGGATTATAACTATTCTATGGTGGCCCTTTCTCTCTTTTGATCTCTATTTTTCTTAATCTCTGTAGTTAATAACTTTGGTACCAGAAAAAAAAATCTTTGCTGAGCTATGCTGTATTTAACAAAAAATAAAATGGACATTTGTTTGTCACAAAATTAGGCATCTTGAAGTGCTAGCCAACAGCACTGATGTGCATCCTTCCAGACCTTTCTCCCTACATACGTCTACATATTTCATTGACAGAGAATCCTCACAGGACATGTCCCTGGGTAGCTCCCACCCATCGTGTCAGCCCTGAGTCTGTGTACACAGTGCAGACAAGCAGTGTGTGTGCCTGTACCCAGGCAGGACCTGGCTCCTGGGAGCAGGGAGGGCGCTGGGGGCCCCTCCCGTAGGCTGTACCAGTGTGGGCTGCGGTAGCTGTTCCAGGGGATACCTGGTCCCCTGTGGCCCCTGAGGCTATGAACACTGTCATGGGTCCTGCATTAGGGATTATGATATCACAAGTGCAAGGAGGCAGCCCTTGCTGTGGACCTTGACCCTGGCGCCGTGCAGCCTGGTCTCTTGGGAGAGAAGGAGGAAGATGGACATTTCCTGTTTGAGCTCTTTGAGTTGATTCAGCTCCAGGGGATTTTTCTGGCCAAGTCATTTTCAAAATAACTCTCCATGATCTGTTTGGTGCAAATGCAGTTGATTTATGACTTTGCTGACCTTTGAATCATTGGCAAAGCTCTGCCTGGGGCTCTGGGGAGGTTTTCCTTTGCTTATTTACCCAGAGTGATTTAGGAACCTCAGTGCCAGGAGGTTTCCCTATTTCTTTTGCCCTAAGACCTGACCGTGTGGCCCCTGCCATCAGGGTTCACACCCTGGTTGGGGCTCTGTCTCATATTTTCACACAGAATGGCAGTTGTCCTTTGGATGCCCTGGACCACGTCACTCATAGTCTTTGGCCCGTAATCCTCCCCACCCCCTGGAGATTCCCAGAGCTGCTGCCCACAGCCCACAGCCTGACTGCCACCCGCCTCCTCTTGGGCTCGTCACCTTTCACTGCTGTGGGCTAAGGAGGATTGCGACAGATTATTACTATTATTTATTCCAAGGGATTAGCCTCCTTACAGCAGCTATTAAGGAGGAGGAAGAGCCTGGTGTGAACCCGGCTCCCCACCCCTCTTTGGGCTAGTGGCTCAGAGCTGTGCACTTCTGGGAGTGACTCAGTAGGTCTGTGGCTGAGTAGAGTGGGGAGGAAACGCAGAGGTCCTGGCGGGACTCCTGTCCAGGGAGGCAGAGTCACCTGCTCAAGGCGCAGAAGGAGCTAGCGGCCCCAGTGCTATTCTACCAGTTCAGATATTTCTGAGAAAGCGCCCTGGTTTGTTCCTCCCTTTTCCCAGCACACAATTTTAGGCCTCTGCTTTGTGCTCTGTTGTGGATGCTGGGGAAAATGTCACCTCACAGCGCGCACTGTCTGGTATAGCACACGGCTCATGTCCCTTGTGCACTTTCACTGCGCCCTGTGACACGGATGGTTTGGATCACCCCATTTGACCCTCATGCCAACCTTTGGGCAGGTGCCATTAATTCTGTCTTACAGAAGAGGAAATTGAGGCACAGAGAAGTAAGTAATTTCCGAAGGTCAATTTTGTATTGTCTTTGTGGTGACTTACTCTAAAAATAATTCAGTGCTGGCTCGGTGTCTGTGGCTCAATGGGCTAAGGCGCCAGCCATGTACACCTGAGCTGCAACCAAAAAATGGCCAGGCGTTGTGGTGGGCGCCTGTAGTCCCAGCTACTTGGGAGGCGGAGACAGGAGACTCGCTTGAGCCCAGGAATTGGAGGTTGCTGTGAGCTGCGATGCCATGGCACTCTCTCCAGGGTGACAGCTTGAGGCTCTGTCTCAAAAAGAAAAAAAAAAGTTAAAAAAATAAAAATAAGGCTCGACGCCTATGGCTCAACGGGCTAAGGCACCAGCCACGTACAACTGAGCTGGCGGGTTCGAATTCAGCCCGGGCCCGCCAAGCAACAATGACGGCTGCAACCAAAAAAAAAATGGCCGGGCGTTGTGGCGGGCGCCTGTAGTCCCAGCTACTTGGGAGGCGGAGGCAAGAGACTCGCTTGAGCCCGGGAATTGGAGGTTGCTGTGAGCTGTGATGCCATGGCACTCTATCCAGGGTGACAGCTTGAGGCTCTGTCTCAAAAAAAAAAATAATAAAAATAAAAATAATTCAGTGCAAATAGCAGTAAGTATGCGTATCTAAGTAACCAATCTACACCTACAGCTTGTTGGTTGGCATCTGGAAGCCCCTGACTGGGAATCCATCCTCCAGAGACGGTACCGAGAAGCCTTAATGACTGTTATAAAAACAGAGGCCAGAACTGCCTTAATTCTAGAACAGATACTAGAACAGCATAATGATATTAGAAATACAGGTCTATGGTTAAAAAGAGGGCTGTTCTAAATATGTGCTTAGTCCAGGCAGGCCTCAGGCCCAACTCACAGATCTGTGTGGCTGCCATCATGCTTCGGTCCCTCTGTCCCTCTGTCATGGCAGGAGGCTGTCAGGCAGGGCTGGGCCGGGAGGAGATGGGACTCCTAGGCTGATTCTCGGCTCTGGCTGCCTCCACCTGCACTCTCCACTGGTCTCCACAAAACAGAATGAAATAAATCCAAATCCCACTTTTACTTCTGTCTCAATTCCTTCTCCTAGTTGCAGCCACCCCCACCCCAGTGACCTCAGGGAGCCCATGTGCCTCCACACGGTGGGCTGCCCTGTTCTCTGTGAACCTGCCCCTGCCCTCCAGCCCTTTCTGTCTCGCCTGGAGCTTGGGTGTAGGAAAGGAAGGGAAATGGTGGAAAAGCCCAAGAAGGAAATGAAATCAGGTGAATAGAGATCTGTCTGCTCTGGATTGGACCCGGCGCACTCAGCTAGGCGCTCACAGTCCAGGGCAGGGACAAATGTGGACACACAGGCACTGTGGCGGGGTGGGGGGGTGTCCTTTTTCTCCTCATTCTTTTTCTTTTCTCCTCTGTACAGGACAAATTCTGAACCCTCAAAAACATTTTTTTTGTGATCTAGTCTGAGATTACAAAAGACCCTAATTAAAGAGACATAGTTATCAAAACATTAAAATGACAAAATTTGCCTATAATTCTATATTGGGTTTTGTGTTAGTGCATGAAATAGCAAGACCCGGTGGGCATATAAGAACTGCTCATTACTACTGGCCGATGTAATTCCTCATGCATTGCTAATGTAATTTCAAAGCAGTGAGGAACATAAATGATATTTTGGGATGTCTGCACCAACTATAATGCGATATGAAAATATTTGTGATTTGGCAAGAAAGTTGCAGGTAATAAATATCACTGTGGTTTTCTTTTTACATTCACAATTGAAAAAAATGCTAAATGTTAGTTAGAAATCAGGGAAGAGAAGAATGTTTCTGAACTGTCACTGGCCAGGAGAAGGAGCGAGCAAATAAGCTTTGTCTTAGGCAGCTGGGTGTGGCCAGCTTCCCTATACTTCCCTGTGTGTAGGAGAGGTGCGGTTCTGAACAAAATTGGGGTTCTCACAGGAAGGAGGAGGTGGGGTGCTGGATGGGCCTCCCGGAAATACGGCATTTAGACAGAAAGAAGAGAGGGGAGCAAGTTCTTTATGGGCTACATCATGTGCACCTGTGATTGTGGTTTGAGAAACACAGAAAACAGATCTACAGACAGCGAAGAAGAATGCGGGGACCCAGAGGCAAGTGCAGAAAGGATAAGCCAGGGTTCAAGTTCTCCCTGAGGTCCTGTTGCACATGCAGGAGCAGGTGACCCTGGTAGGCAGGCTCTCTGGTCTGGATCAAAAAGTTCTTTTTTCTGGTTAGGCCAAGTCCACGGGACTGTTTTTTGTTTGCACACAGGAGTCATAGCTCAGGGAAAGAAAGCCTTATGCCAGTTTCTATGTCTTTCGCCCCCCTTTTTGTTCATTGGTCTGTCTGTGGCTCATGGTAAAAACTTCTTGAAATGCTCTTTGAGTTGGATAGAATTGAAGTTGAAAGAAAGGCAAGATATAGGTTATAGGGAGCCGAGTACTAAGGTAAAAGTTTGTCCACTTTAAAATGTATTTATCTGAGGGAAGAGCTTGAAGCATGTTTAAATGGTGTGGGAAGTAGGACGTTGCAGCCCCACGAAACAGAGGGTATAACTAAGGGAGCAAGTTCCCACCGAAGTGGAGGGGCCCCAGCACTTGCTGGGACGACTGAGAAGGGCCTTCCTCCTGCTCCACGGGACTGAGGGGTGAGGGGCTCTGACTTGAGTGGTGGCCGGGGAAGCAGGAAGAATAAGAGCTTCTTACTTTTTAAATTTTCTTTGTGAAGCAAAGCATGGTTGTCACTTGGGACCGCTGGGGAGGTGGGACGCCTTGGGTGGCTTAAGGGGGACCTTAGCAGGGAGGGTGCTGGGCTTACTTAAGCCACTAACACTTTCCTCCAAAGGACAGGACTGTCTTGTGAAAACAGATTACAGTTTTACTAAACTCATGAGGGGAGGCGTAGTGGGATGAGACCACCTTGGCAAGGGCTGAGAAGTGTGTGGCAAAGACCACTTCTGCCCTTGAGCAGACTGCCACACTGCCCTTGTCACGGGGGCTGTTGCCTCTCATTGATGAGGGTGGCTCCCAGCAGCTCCAGAGAACAGAAAGGAAAATAAAACCAAACCAAGCCCTGCACAGGACAACTGGTTTTTGACATAGGTGCAAAGGCGATTCAACAGATAAGTCTTAAACAAACGGTGCTGGAACAATCGGACATCCACGTGTAATACCAAATAGAGCAGCTTGGATCATTCTGTTGAACTCGTGCTAGATACAGGAACCACATGATAAATTGGCCTACTTTTTGAAAAACACTGTTAAGGGGATGAAAAGACAAGTCACAGACTGGGAGAAAATATTTGCAAAGCTCCTATCTGCTAAAGGATGCTTGTACAGAATATATGAAGGACTTGTAAAACTCAGTAATAAAGCACACTGATAAAAAATTGGATAAGACACTTCACCACAGGAGATACAGATGACCAGTAAGACATAAAGAGATGCATAACATTATTAGTCATGAAAATGCAAATGAAAGCTACAGTGAGGGCCGAGTGTGGTTGTTCAAGCTTGTAGGCTTGGCACTCTGGCAGGCTGAGGTGGAAAGATCTCTCGAACTCAACCAGTCTGAGCAACAGCGAGACCCCAACTCTACTAAAAATAGAAAAAAAAGTTAGCTGGGTGTTGTGATGGGTATTTGTGGTTCGAGCTTCTTGGAAGGCTGAAGCAGGAGGATTGCTTGAAGCCAGGAGTTTGAGGTTGCTATGAGCTAGTCTGGTAGCAGGCCAGTCTAGTCTGTGCAAGAGTAAGACTCTGTCTAAAAAAAATCCCCCCAAACATGAGATATTACACACATGTGTTAGAAAGGCTAAAACACATATCAAGTGTGGGTAAGGAAGAGGAGCCACTAGTACTCTCAATGGTTGATGGTGGGAATATAACATGGTATAACCAACCATTTTGCAAAACAGTTTGATGGTTCCTTAAAAAGCTAAACATTTACCTTTTCTGTGATCTAGCCACTTTACTCCTAGGTATTTACCCAAGAGAAATGAAAGCTCATGTTCAGACAAAGACTTTTACATAAATGTTCACAATAGTTTTATTTGCAATGGCCTCAAACTGGAAACAGTCCAAATGTCCATCAACAAGTGACTATCCAGATAAACAAATTATGGCCTCAGTACAATGGAATCTTACTCATCAATAGGAAGAAATGAACTATTGGTAGATGCAATATAATTGAATTGAAAATAATTATGCTGAGTGAAAGAGGCCAAGCAAGAGTACATGTATGGTATATAGTTCCATTTATACAAAACTGAAGAAAATGCAAACTAATATCTATTGACAAAAACCAGGTGAATGGTTATCTAGAGATGGGAGAATGGGGAGGGTAAGAGAGAAGGATTACAGGGGGCCAATGTATGTATTATTAACTAGATTTAGTGATGGTTCCATGGGTATATATTACACATATGTCAAAACTTGTCAGTTGTACACTTTAAATACAGTTGAACCTCTGTAAGTTGACTACCCAAGGCACTACAACAAACTGGTCAACATACAGAGGTGGCCAATATAAAGAACTAGGCCCACTGTACTGATAAGAACCTGTGGATGCCTGGTCTATGAAAATTAAGTCAACTTAAGGAGGTGGCTGGTGTAGGGAGGTGGTCAGCTATGGAGGTTCTCCTGTGTGTGGAGTTTATAGTACATCCATTACATGTTAGTAAATCTGTTAAAATGAAAAAACCCTGTATAGAAAATGTCTTCCTGGAAGAACTAACTCTCTGGAGTGTCAGGTGGATGGGTGAGTCTTCCCTGGGAGTGTCGTGAATTGGGTGCTACCTTCTTCCTATCACTGCTCTGACCTGTACTGAGTTCAGCAGGAAGTGACCCTGCTCTATCTGTCCTTGTCCAATGGCAGCCCTGTTGTGGTGTGGGCCTGTGTCAGCCTCAGGGGCAGGCATGGGAGACGTCTGTGGAGAGATGCAGTGGCCTGTGCTGCCTGTCCTTGAGAAGGGGATTTGTCACGGTTGTGCTCTGGCTCCGTCGTTAGTCCTGTGGGGCCGCTCTCCTGACCCCCACCAGGCTCCTACCCTGTCTGAGGCCTTCATCCTTTGTTCTTGCCCTTTCATGAACACCCCAGGGAAATCCCTGAGGGTGACCCCTGTCACATTTTAGGCCCAGCCCTGAAAGGCCAGCAGAGGAGGTTTGAAGGAGACAGCAGGGTGGAACAGAGGCCTCAGGAAGACTTCAGGAATAACTGAAAAATGGGGGTGGTGGGCGGAGAGAAAGTGACAGCACAGAGACAGAAAGTGGGAGAAACCCCAGGCGCAGATGCCTGCCCCAGCTGTGGACTTGGCATTCCTCCTCCACTGGTCTTACAGCCACTCATCTACAGCTAGGGTCATCTAGCACTTTGCTAAGCGGCCGAATCTGAGAAGTCCTGGTCAATATGTCTACTGTATTTAATTTGCAACATATATTAAAGGAAAGACATACCCAGGCCTATTTCTCTCGAGACAGAAAAATTAGGTGCCTGTGGTTGCCTAGGGCTGGGGGGCGGGCAGAGTTGGGGGAGGTGAGAGGATGATGGCTAAAGGGTGAAGAGTCTATTTTTGGAGTGATGAAAATATTCTATAATTGATTGTGCTGTTGGTTGCACAACTTTGTGACTACACTGAAAAACACTGAACTATACACTTTATGTGTGAATTGTATGGTATATGGATCACATCCCAATAAAGCTGAGTTAAAAAGAGAGAAAGGTGGCTCAGCACCTGTAGCTCAGTGGCTAGGGTGCTGGAGCTGGTGGGTTCAAATCCAGCCCGGGCCTGCCAAACAACAATGACAGCTACAACCAAAAACTAGCTGGGTATCGTGATGGGTGCCTGTAGTCCCAGCTGCTTGGGAGACTGAGGCAAGACTCTTAAGCCCAAGAGTTTGAGGTTGCTATGCCACGCCACTCTACCCATGGTGACATAGTGAGAGTCTGTCTTTAAAAAAAAAAAAAAAAGAGAGAGAGAGAGAAAGGTTTTTAGAAGATACACTAAGATGAAAAAATGAAAGAAGAGGCTAAAAAACAAACAAACAAAAAAAAAAAAAGAAAAGAAAATAAGAAAGAAAGAAAAGAGAATAAACTGGTGTGTATAATATCCTGAGTCACTCGGCTGTCTCCCAGGGGCATGAAGCCCACACTTGGGGAATCCTTTAGCTCTGTGGGCCCCATGGCTCTAAGATCTCCACACTGTCATTATAGCCACTCCCTGGTGGGAGATGGGGGCAGACTGCAGGGCTGTGTGTGAAGGAGTTTTTAGCCAGTAAAGAAATGATTGCATTGGAACACCCTTCCTACTCACTTGATCTTGGTCCCCAGGATCTTTTCTTTTTTCTCTCTCTTTTCTTTTGTGCCCTGCGTAGAAAGTGCCATGGTGCCAAAGTGCTCACAGCAATCTCAGACTCTTGGGCTCAAGTGAGCCTCTTGCCTCAGCCTCCTGAGTAGCTGGGACTACAAGCACCCGTCACAATGTCTGGCTAGTTTTTCTATTTTTAGTAGAGAAGGGGTTTTGCTCTTGCTCAGGCTTGTCTTGAACTCCCAAGCTCAAGTAATCCATCCACTTTGGCCTCCCAGAATGCTAGGATTAAAGGTATGAGCCCCTGTGCCCAGCCTGATTTTCAATAATTTTGAAGGACACTAGCCTTTGGGAGGCTGAGGTGGGCGGATTGCTTGAGATCAGGAGTTTTGTTTTGTTTTTTTGCAGTTTTTGGCATGGGCTGGGTTTGAACCTGCCACCTCTGGCATATGGGGCCGGTGCCCTACTCCTTTGAGCCACAGGTGCTGCCACCCTGCCCACAATTTTTTTTTTTTTGTAGAGACAGAGTCTCACTTTATCGCCCTGGGTAGAGTGCCTTGGCGTCACACTGCTCACAGCAACCTCCAGCTCTTGGGCTTAAGCGATTCTCTTGCCTCAGCCTCCCTAGTAGCTGGGACTACAGG